>CM065355.1:35348628-35521128 GCA_033032245.1 Poecilia picta | reverse complement strand
GTTCCAGTGGGTTCTACCGGTTCCACCCGGTTCCACCTGGTTCTACCGGTTCCACCCGGTTCCAGTGGGTTCCAGTGGGTTCCACCAGGTTCCACCCGGCTCCATTCTTCACATGTCTCCTTCTAGATCATCAGATTCTTTGTGCTGTTTGTGACTCAGTGGTTCTTTCACTTCTCTCCAGGTGTCATCATCACCTGCATGAGTCCTGTTGCTACGGTAACCACCACGCCAGAGGAACCAGCCCTGGATTGTTTCCTTCTGCTGAATCCAGCAGGCGGCGAACGTTTGGACTGTCCCTTTAAACGCAGCTGCTGGTGGGAAGTTTCACCTGACGTGTCACCAGGTCGGCGTCTCTCTCCTGATTGGTCGGCTCAGTGTGAGGTCACAGCCGCCGCTCAGCCTGCCTTTCTCGTCCGGCTGAGTTTCTGGAAGCGGTTCCTGTTCTGCTCTCCTCCATCGATCCGATCAGGGAGCCGCACAGATGCATGATGGGAAAGCTGCTCTGGGGCTGACAGAGATAAATGAGTCAGAAACACCAAGGACAGAATGTTCTGGAGCATTTAGAGTCCGGACCGGACCGGAACCGAGGTTCTGATGGTCCTCTGGGTCCGGCCAAGAATCAATCCATCCTGGAAAACATCAGTTTTTAAGTCTCGCCACAGACTCTCTGCTAGACTTTGACTAGGCCATTCATAAGCCCAATATAAGTAAACGCTGTTGGTCGTCTGGTCTGATTTATAGAGAGAATGACTCAGACTGATGCCGCATCTTCCTCATGACTCTGTTTAAAGATGGCGGCACTGATGACCTACCCAGGCCTCCGTGGTTCCGCTGGATCCTTCTGGATCCATTCCGGTTCTGGTTCTGGATCAGCCTCGTATTGAACTGCCTGCCGCATTAAGGGAACCCCTGAGCTGCTTGATGGGATGGCTGGGAGCGTTTCTTTTCTTCTTGGATGAGAAACGGGACACCGAGTAGAAGCTCAACAAAGGCTGCCTGGCTAATGAGGCCCGGCTGCAGCAGCCGTAACGAAGCCGCTTTCTGCCGCAGGGGGCCGATAAGGCCGGCCGTTAATTAACGCGTGTTGGAGAGCTGCTCGCGTTGCGTTCAGGGCCGTCCGTTGCCCCGCTGCACGGATCCCCAGGCGGGTTTGGGTTAATTTCTGCTGTCAGAGAGCTGGTGAACCTTCAGCAGCGCTGCTCTGATGGAAACCTGTTCAGTCTCATCTGTAACCAGCCCAGCCTGCGGGATGAAAAGGCAGGACGTGCTGCGGGTCTGCAGGGCCCCATAAATATTTATCTACCGTCTCCCAGGAGGCTCAGGCGGCCGCCGCCTTTTCTCCTGCCAGGATTATCATGTAATCCCTCATATTCAATCAGCCTGCAAGGTCAGAGGTCGTTTCATCCCAAGAGTGGATGAAGCGCTTTGTGTTTTAATGTGGAGTTAATGAGACTGAGGATGAGGATCTGCTCATCTTCCTCCTCCAGACTCAACAGAACCCGACAGGAGGACACGGGAAGGTGACAGTCAAAAATTAGCAGCAATAAGCAAGACGAATAAATAAAGGTTCTTACAAACAAGCATGTTTTCACCTTATTCATTTACAAATGTCTCAAAATGTTCAGATGAAGCTAATTATTTAGTTCTAAAATATTCAGATTGTAGCTACTTTGATGCTAACTAGTCAACAAGCTAAGTGGTTGAAGCTAAATATTTAGATTGAAGCTAAGCTAGCTAGGCTTTAAACTACATATTCAGTTAGCTAACTAAGCATTTAGCACCAACTACATATTTAGCTTGCTAACTAGCCTCAAACATTAGCTTCTATCCATCCATCCATCCATTGTCCTACACCCTTGTCCCTTGATGGGGTCGGGAGGTGCTGGTGCCTCTCCAGCTGGCGTTCCGGGCGAGGGGCGGGGTCAGGGGTCGCCCTGGACGGGTCGCCAGTCTGTCGCAGGGCAACACAGAGACACACAGGACAAACAACCAGGCACTCACACACTCACACCTAGGGGCAATTTAGACAGACCAATTAACCTGACAGTCATGTTTTTGGACTGTGGGAGGAAACCGGAGTACCCGGAGAAAGCCCACCATGCACAGGGAGAGCATGCAAACTCCATGCAGAAAGGCCGGGGCTGGGAATCGAACCCAGAACCTTCTTGCTGCAAGGCAACAGCTCTACCAACTGCGCCACTGTGCAGCTTCATTAGCTTCTAAATTGAAGCTAAATAGTTTAGTTTTGCCAAGCTAATTAGCAAGGTAAATAAGTAGCATTTGCTAAATATTTAGTTTGAATACTAAGGCTAAGACTTAGCTACTGAGGTAAACATTTAGCTTAGAAGCTAAACCCCAAAAGATCAAACATGTCAACAGTAGCAGGACGAATCTGGAGCAACAGGAAGGAGTTTGAACAGAACCGCTCCAACCAGAACCGGGTCTGAGGTTCTGAACGGATCACCTGTACAGGACAACATGTGAAATAATCCACACAAATAGAGAACAGGAGAAAATAAACTTAAATGTTTTATGAGTCGTGGTTAAAAACCTGAAAGTAAAAAACTGGATGAAAAGTTTTAATGTTTAGATTTCCTTAAATCTGCTAGAACATCATAAAAATTGTATGTTGTCCAACATTCTGGGCAACAAAATTAATGTTGACAACAGAAATGAAAACTTCTGTTGTCTTTTTAGCAGAATCACCGCTGGGCTTACAGAATCGGAGAAACTGGAGAAAATACTGAGCGGCTGGAATCCGGCAGGTTGTGGGTTTGAATCCCAACCTGGGGTTTCTGCATGTTCTCCTGCTTCCTCCCACTCAGAGACATGTTGTGTGTTTTGTTTCTCTGAAGCCCAGATCTCACCTCCAGTCCATCTGATGTTTAATTAAATTTGCAGTGAAGCTGCCGCCTGGTTCTTGCATCATGAGGACCTGCAGACAGACACACCTGGTTTCTGCTTTCCATCCTCTGGATCCTGGATCCTGACCTGCACCAGCCACAGGTTCTTCAGAACATAAAGGAGAAAAGTGTCTGAGCTTCAGGTTGATTTCTAGAAAGATACTGGAACCCTTCAGTTTGGCCGAATGCAGCAGAACCTTGTTTGCTGCTGATTTCGGGAGGTGTGGATATTTTTTTAAATTATAGTTATACACATACACACACATATATATATATATATATATATATATATATATATATTTTTTTTTTTTATGGCTTCCGGTAAAAGATTAATTAGGAGGAACTTATTAAACCAGAAAATCCCTAAAGAACCTTTTCACATGAAGCTAAATAATTATCAGATGAAAAGTCTTTGCTGATCGTTGGATCATTTCATGTCTTTGTGTTTTTATATTTTTATATTTTAATCTATTCTAAGCTGTGTGCTGAATGTAAAATGAGGCTTTGCTTTTTTCTGTCTACAACAGTAAAATAATGTGGGTCGTTCTCTTATATGAGCTGTTAACAGTTTCCATGCAGGTCATTCTGGGAGGAAGTGGGAACCCAGAGAAAACTCATCCATCCACAGGGAGAAACTCAGAGTCACAACATGAATCTATGAGTGACAGACTGACTGGGAATCTTCTCTCAGTTCGGTTCGTTTGGGGCAATAATGAATTACTCTCATGTCTGACAGTTTGGTGTTTTCATGGGTTCGTCCGGAACCGAGAAGTTACAGAATGACAGGCGGAGGATTTGTTTACTGTTTTTAAATAGATTCTGGGAAACGTAACATATATTCTGAATCATAAAAATGTGATTTGTTTCGCCACAGAGCAACTGGCTGCCTTTACAGGTGAGTCCTCCTCACTCCTGCCCCCTGCTGGCCGCTCCAGACCCGCCAGCTCTTCTAACCGGATCACTTTCCTGTTCGGTTCGGTCCGCGCAGCAGGTCGGATCTCAGCCGGACCAACCTGGGAAAGTCTGCGCGTCTCCGGATCCATTTCCTGCTTTTAACAAACTTCTCCCGACCTCTGAGAGAGGAGCCTGTTGGAGAGGAAGAGGAGGAAGAGGAGGAAGAGGAGGACGAGGAGGAAGAGGAGGACGAGGAGGAAGAGGAGGACGAGGAGGAAGAGGAGGACGAGGAGGAAGAGGAGGACGAGGAGGAAGAGGAGGACGAGGAGGAAGAGGAGGACGGTCTGCTGTCGGAACAAGATGAAAACACAGCAGCAGGTTAGAACTGCATTATTATCTCTGCGAGGGACAGGTGGACATCCGGGGACATCCGGGGACAGGTGGACATCCGGGGACAGGTGGACATCCGGGGACAGGTGGACATCCGGGGACATCCGGGGACAGGTGGACATCCGGGGACATCCGGGGACAGGTGGACATCCGGGGACAGGTGGACATCCGGGGACATCCGGGGACAGGTGGACATCCGGGGACAGGTGGACATCCGGGGACAGGTGGACATCCGGGGACATCCGGGGACAGGTGGACATCCGGGGACATCCGGGGACAGGTGGACATCCGGGGACATCCGGGGACAGGTGGACATCCGGGGACAGGCTGTGCTGAGGGACTCTAACTTCCTGACGCTCCACCTGATCCTGTTTCGCTCTGAAACGTGACTCGGCTTCATTTCTGAACTTTCTCATTTCATTTTGACTGAAACCTGAAGCAGCAGCTGCAGCTTCTCATCAGGTCTGAAGCTCCAGAGGATCCACAAGGTCTCAGAACCACCTAGAAACTGAACCAGAGAACCGGGATGAAGCTGGAGGTTAAAGGTCATCTGGTGGTGACGCTGCAGCTTCCGCCGGTCAGCTGGAAATAAAACTAAAATATTATTAGATGCAGCTTCACAGCAGTTTGGTCTGATGGAGAAAAGCGACAGATTGAGCTTAGAGCCCCAGAAGTCCGACAGGCGCCACCTGCTGGAGGAAACGCGGAACGAGGGGAATATGGCAGATTTGGTTTCTCTAGTTACATTCCTGATATTTAAAAATGAGTTTTGACTCGACATAACTACATTAATATTACCCTGAATGATAATTTAAGCTTTTAGCTACATCACATCTCCACCCTGCCGGCTGCGTCACAAACAGCTGGACTCTGAGGATTCAGAAGAGGCTTCAGCCTGACCCCTGACCCTGACCCCTGACCCCCAGGTGCCTTTCCTCACCTCACTACTGTCTGACTCACACAGGGACAAAAGCAGCAAAGGTCCCCAGTAGTTGAGTCAGAAACTGGCAGCTGAAGGTTTTTCACATTGGAGCACAAAGCTGCTGTATTTGAAAGATGGATCACTCTGAGTGATTCAGGGCGACGTCCGTGTGGCTGATGGTGGGTCTGTGGAGCTCTAGCTATGTTCCCATTAACAACGATTGCGTACATTTAAAGTACCAAAATAAGTTTGCTAAACGGAAACTCACCAATTTTGAAAGAACTAAATAAAATGTTTTTGTGCTAGGATTATGTATAGGAACATTTGTAAGTTGCAAAAATGCAGTGGAGACACTAGTTTAGTTTCACGGAGTCACATGATCAACGGCTGGATGTTACTACTGGCGGAAACGACAAAGAAGACGGCAGGACGTGTGAGGAGGACGATGGATTTCATCCTTCGCTGCCTTGGCGTTTAATGGCTTATGGCTGGAACAAACTTATTCAGTGTGATTGTGATTCTTCAACATTAAAAGATCAACAAACATTGGCTGCATTCACACTGCAGCCTGAAGTGACTCAATTCCGATTTTTTGGCAATTCCGATGTTTTTGCTGGGCCGTTCACACGGTCAGTAAATGGACCTGTATGTGTTCTCCAGTATAAACGGGCAAACGACCTGGAAGTGTCCCGCATGCGCAGTAGAGGCGCTATAGCGTCAGCGTTCTCAGTGATCTGCCATAATAATAATAAGAAGAGCTCAGTGTTTAACATGGAGGCTAACGGTGGAGCTTAGCTACATATTTGAAGCTGTTGTCCAACCAGAGCAACATATTAACAACTTAATCCTCATATAGTCGTCATGGTTGTTGTTTTTCTTCCATATCAGGACCAGAATAGTGAGATTTATTGAGAATCAGTGACGTTCAGGTCAAATGAATGAGACCTGGACGTTATGGTCCATTTGAAACGGATCCGTATCGATATGGGTCACATTCTAAAAGAATCCGACCTGAGCTGTTCACACTGCCATGAAAAGATCGGATACAGGTCGCAGTACGTCAGAAACATCAGAACTGGGTCACTTCAGGCTGCAGTGTGAACGCAGCCATAAAGGGATCGGAGCTGAGCAGCATCTCTGGCTAACTTGTAGTTTTTCTGTCTTTTCAGTGTCTTGGTCTTCCTCGTTAGCTTGACCCACAGAAAGTTCTTCCATCCCGTCCCGGATCTGTTGCCAACATGCCCATCATTAGCAACGCCAACCATGACTTCAGCACCTACTCCATCAGCAGCGACGACAGCAGCCTGGACCGCTTCTTCACCGAGATCCCAGAGACCGAGACCCTAAAGGGGGTGTACTTCCAACGTGCCCAGCTGCTGCGGGGGCCCCAGGCGGCCCGGGGGCCCCAGGCGGCCCGGGGGCCCCAGGCGGCCCGGGCCTCCTTCGTGGTGGACCACGCCGTGCAGGTCCTCATCAACGTGGGGGGGAACCGCTACGCCTTCCCCTGGAGCACGCTGGAGCGGTTCCCCCAGAGCCGGCTGGCCCGTCTGCGCTCCTGCACCACGCCGGAGGAGATCGCCCGGCTCTGCGACGACTACGACGAGACGTGCCGGGAGTTCTTCTTCGACCGGAACCCCACGGCCTTCAGGGTCATCCTGAACTTCCTGGCGGCGGGGAAGCTGCGTCTCCTCCGGGAGCTGTGCGCCGTGTCTCTGCACGACGAGCTGGACTACTGGGGGGTGGACCCGGGCCACATGGAGCGCTGCTGCCGGCGGCGGATGGTCACCCGGGTGGACGAGGTGGCGGAGCGCCGGAGGAAGGAGGAGGAGTGGAGGCAGAAGAGGAGGAAGCTGAAGAAGAGACCCCCGCAGGCGCAGAGCGGATACCGCAGGCTGGTGGCGGCGCTGCGGGAGGTGATGGAGAATCCGCACTCCGGTTTGGCGGGGAAGATCTTCGCCTGCCTGTCCATCATCATGGTTCTGGTGACTGTGGTCAGCCTCTGCATCAGCACCATGCCGGACCTCAGAGACGAGGAGAACCGGGTGAGTCCGACTCTTTCCAGGCTTTTCCAGTTTAGGGAACTGGACCGAACCCAGAACCGAACTGGTTCAGCTGAAGTCCTGAACCAGTTCTATTTTCTGTCCTGACTAATAATGTTTTGAATGTGATTTTCAGGATCAGTCTGTCACCCAAAACACAACCGTTTTATTTTTACTTTAGTCTGAGAAAGATGATGAATCAGTTTGATGAAGGAGAACTGAACTCTTGAACAGTAACAACTTCAACGTTTCCTCTTTTGTTATATGATAAACACCAGAGATTTTAAATGATATCATGGACAGAAGCTCAGATCAGACCAACGTTTACTATTCGGTTTTCTGTCCAAACTGTGGATTCCCTTCCTGAAACACGGCGCTGCAGCCGTCATGCTGCGGGACGAAGTTCTGTTGGAGACGGGAAACTTGCAGAAGATGCTCTGATCTCTGAGACTGTTGTGTGATGCTAAACAGTTAGCCACAAGCAAAAGGTTTAGCTTGAAGCTAACTTAGCATTTAGCTCCATATTTAGCTTGCTAAATATTTAGTTACTTAGCTAATATTAAGAGAATAAAATCATTAACTTCTGGATAGTTATTTTCTCTTATGCTCCCGGATTCAATGATTCCATGCGTGGAAACAAAAGCCACACTGAGACGACAGCGTCGCAATAATCAGCATTTATTCAAGACAAATGGATATTATCACCAGAAAAACACATCAGAAACCTCAGAGCAGAAACACATGAATTTACCTGAGAAAGGAAAAAAGACAAAAGATGGAAACAACAAACAGAAAACAAAGACGTCAAAATTTGATCTGTTACTCTGTGTGGACAGTTTTATCTTTTCTTTAATGTATTAAAACAAGGCGTATCTCTGCTCATCCAACCAGGACCCGTCTCTGATCCGCTCTAAAGCCATTTGTCCCCATCGTCTAAGCAGAGCTTCTCCAAACTCCTGCTGGTTTATGGTTTTCACAGGAATATTTCAATCAAGTCATGTTAAGTTTTAAAACTATCTTATTTTAAATATATTTTCTTAACCCTAAACATGTAGCTTGGAGCTTCATGTTTAGTAACTATTTATGTTGAAACGGAATAATTCAAACTAAACATTGACTTTAAAGCTAAATATTGAGTTTATGATCTGTGTGGAGCTGCTGGTGGCCGGAGGGTCAGTTCAGCAGCAGGTCAGCCAGAGGCATTATGGTTTCAGAATGGCCTAGTCCAAGTCGTTCAGGTTCACGCCGTCCCGGCTGCTGCGGGTTTGATTCTCTCTGGTGAATCCTGAGTCTGAGCTCAGACCCGACATGATGACGGTTCGCTCTCCTCAGGCTGGAAGGCGTTTGGAGGAACATCTGATGACTTCCTGTCTGCCGGAGCAGAGCTTCCTGTGGCGGCGGCGTCCAGATTAAAAATATCGACTTTATTGTTTCCTAGAAGCTGCGTCTGTCGCGCCGACAGGCTCGTTAATCATCTCGGTGTTTCTATGCGCCGCCTTCGCTGTCCTGTTGTTGAATCTCACAGGAAGAGAAAAAAATGTTTTCTGTTGCAGCAGGAAGGAAATCGATGCTCTGCAGGTTTTCATGCTGAAAAAAACATGTTGCAGCTTAAAAATTCAGAATATTTCATATTTTCTTGATTTGTTGTTACAATCTGCTGAATTTTAAATATTATTTTAAATTTTAAACAAGTGATAAAACAATGTACTAAATAATTAATCTGTGGGTTTCTGTAATGTTCCTCTAAGGACTAAAGATCCAGGTTAGCAGAAGGAACGCAGAGGCAGCAGAACGCTGCGTCCATCAGGTCTTTAAGCGATAAATCTGGATTAGTTTTCTACAGAAACCTGAGGAGTCAGTTTCCAGGCGGCACTTTTCTCCTCCTCTGGATCCTGAGCAACTAGCAGCAGGTTTCCTCCTGCAGTCAGTTTCCCACCGTTGTTCATCTCCTTCTGGTCTTCCTGCATAGTTCATCCAAGATCTTCACGTTGCAACGAGCTCCGCCTTCATCAGCCTGGAGATAATCTGAGATAATCTGAGATAATCTGAGGCTTTTCATGCAGCAGGAGCAGAAACATTGTGACATCACTGCAGGGCGTCTCCCGCTCCGGACAGGAACTAAAATCATGTCTTCATTTGAAACAACCCGTTTTTGACTCGGGTGGTTTCTCCAGGCGTGACCTTTGACCCCACCTGCTGCTAGCTGGAGGCGTTTCCTCAATGTCACAGTTACAAACTAAATATTTAGTTTGAAGTTAAATATTTAGCTCAAGTATTTCAGTGAGTTAAATCTTTATAACTACCTTTTTAGTTGGCAAAGAAATTAGTTAGCAGGTTGATTAGTAGCTCAGTACAAATCAAATATTGAGTCTAGACCAGCGGTTCTGAACCTGGTCCAGTAGAACCTCAGGGGGGCGGAGCCTCACGGAGGTAAAGACTCACCTGTGTAAAGTCGTGATGACGCCGCGGTTTGACATCACTACTGCAGAGGATCAGTTACATTGTTGAGCCAATCAGAGCTGAGGAGGAGCCTGATTGGAGGAGCTTCACTCTCAGCAGGGATTTGAACTTGTGTCTTTATTTACTTCAGCAAAGCTCACAGTTTTTACCAAACTCTCTAAATCTGCTGCTTAGTGGCATCTTTTCGGGGTTGGTGCTGCCTCTAGTGGTGAGGGGAGGTAATACAGCTAATATAATTACATTATGAGATCAGAATACAAAGTATTTTGTGTGTCGGGGGGGTAATAATAAGGGTTCAGTGAACTACGACAGAAACTACGGCGGAAACTACGGCAGCAACAACGACAGAAACTACGGCAGAAACAACGACAGAATCTACTGAACCCTTATTATCCCCCCCCCCCAGTGAATGCGCATATGAACCTGGGGGGTTTGGTACCTTAAAAAAGGTTAAGAACCTCTGAACTAAAGCTAATTAACCTCAAACTACATATTTACACTAAACTAAATAACTGCTTGGCTAATTAAGTATTTAGTTTATGATAAATAGTCCAAACTGTAGCTTCTCTAACGGATGATTTCAAACGGCTCATCAGTTTCCTACTGGTGTCGCCGTCGTCTCTTCGCTTCGCCTCCGTAGTTTCTGCTGTAGTTTCTGTCGTAGTTTCTGTCGTACTTTCTGTTGTAGTTTCTGTCGTAGTTTCCGCTGTAGTTTCTGCCGTAGTTTATGCTGTGGTTTCTGCCGTAGTTTCTGTCGTAGTTTCTGTCATAGTTTCTGCCGTAGTTTCTGTCGTAGTTTCTGTCGTAGTTTCTGCTGTAGTTTCTGTCATAGTTGCTGCCGTAGTTTCCGCCGTAGTTTCCGTCGTAGTTTCCGCCGTAGTTTCCACCGTAGTTTCCGCCGTAGTTTCTGTCGTAGTTTCCGCGGTAGTTTCTGCCGTAGTTTCTGCTGTAGTTTCTGCCGTAGTTTCTGTCGTAGTTTCTGCTGTAGTTTCTGTCATAGTTTCTGCCGTAGTTGCTGCCGTAGTTTCCGCCGTAGTTTCCGCCGTAGTTTCCACCGTAGTTTCCGCCGTAGTTTCTGCCGTAGTTTCTGCCGTAGTTTCTGTCGTAGTTTCTGCTGTAGTTTCTGTCGTAGTTTCTGTCGTAGTTTCTGTCATAGTTTCTGCCGTAGTTTCCGTCGTAGTTTCCGTCGTAGTTTCCACCGTAGTTTCCACCGTAGTTTCCACCGTAGTTTCCGCCGTAGTTTCTGTCGTAGTTTCCGCGGTAGTTTCTGCCGTAGTTTCTGCCGTAGTTTCTGCCGTAGTTTCTGTCGTAGTTTCTGCTGTAGTTTCTGTCGTAGTTTCTGTCGTAGTTTCTGTCATAGTTTCTGCCGTAGTTTCCGCCGTAGTTGCTGCCGTAGTTTCCGCCGTAGTTTCTGCCATAGTTTCCGCCGTAGTTTCTGTCGTAGTTTCTGTCGTAGTTTCTGCTGTAGTTTCTGTCGTAGTTTCTGCCGTAGTTTCCGCCGTAGTTTCCGCCGTAGTTTCCGCCGTAGTTTCTGCCGTAGTTTCCGTCGTAGTTTCTGCTGTAGTTTCTGTCGTAGTTTCTGTCGTAGTTTCTGCCGTAGTTTCCGCCGTAGTTTCCGCCGTAGTTTCTGCCGTAGTTTCTGCCGTAGTTTCTGTCGTAGTTTCTGCCGTAGTTTCCGCCGTAGTTGCCGCCGTAGTTTCCGCCGTAGTTGCTGCCGTAGTTTCCGCCGTAGTTTCCGCCGTAGTTTCCACCGTAGTGGCTGCCGTAGTTTCCGCCGTAGTTTCCACCGTAGTTTCCGCCGTAGTTGCTGCCGTAGTTTTCGCCGTAGTTTCCGTTGTAGTTTCCGCCGTAGTTTCCGCCGTAGTTTCCGCCGTAGTTTCCGCCGTAGTTTCTGTCGTAGTTTCTGCTGTAGTTGCTGCCGTAGTTTCCGCCGTAGTTTCCACCGTAGTTTCCGCCGTAGTTTCTGCCGTAGTTTCCGCCGTAGTTTCCGCCGTAGTTTCTGCCATAGTTTCAGTCGTAGTTTCTGCTGTAGTTTCTGTCGTAGTTTCGGTCATAGTTTATGTCGTAGTTTACGCTGTAGTTTCCGCCATAGTTTACGCCGTAGTTTTCGCCGTAGTTTCCGTCGTAGTTTCCGCCGTAGTTTCCGCCGTAGTTTCCACCGTAGTTTCCGCCGTAGTTTCTGCCGTAGTTTCTGTCGTAGTTTCTGCTGTAGTTTCTGTCGTAGTTTCTGTCGTAGTTTCCACAGTAGTTTCCGCCGTAGTTTCTGTCATAGTTTCTGCCGTAGTTTCCGCCGTAGTTGCCGCCGTAGTTTCCGCCGTAGTTTCCGCCGTAGTTTCCGTCGTAGTTTCTGTCGTAGTTTCTGTCGTAGTTTCTGCCGTAGTTGCCGCTGTAGTTGCCGCCGTAGTTTCCGCCGTAGTTTCCGCCGTAGTTTCCGCCGTAGTTGCTGCCGTAGTTTCCGCCGTAGTTTCCGCCGTAGTTTCCGCCGTAGTTTCTGCCGTAGTTTCCGCCGTAGTTTCCGCCGTAGTTTCTGCCGTAGTTTCAGTCGTAGTTTCTGCTGTAGTTTCTGTCGTAGTTTCGGTCATAGTTTCTGTCGTAGTTTCGGTCATAGTTTCTGCCGTAGTTTCTGTCGTAGTTTCTGCCGTAGTTTCCACCGTAGTTTCCGCCGTAGTTTCTGCTGTAGTTTCTGCCGTAGTTTCTGCCGTAGTTTCAGTCGTAGTTTCTGCTGTAGTTTCTGTCGTAGTTTCGGTCATAGTTTCTGTTGTAGTTTCGGTCATAGTTTCTGCCGTAGTTTCCGCCGTAGTTTCCACCGTAGTTTCCGCCGTAGTTGCTGCCGTAGTTTCCACCGTAGTTTCCGCCGTAGTTTCTGCCGTAGTTTCAGTCGTAGTTTCTGCTGTAGTTTCTGTCGTAGTTTCGGTCATAGTTTCTGTCGTAGTTTACGCTGTAGTTTCCGCCGTAGTTTACGCCGTAGTTTTCGCCGTAGTTTCCGTCATAGTTTCCGCCGTAGTTTCCGCCGTAGTTTCCGCCGTAGTTTCTGTCGTAGTTTCTGCTGTAGTTTCTGTCGTAGTTTCTGTCGTAGTTTCCACAGTAGTTTCCGCCGTAGTTTCTGTCATAGTTTCTGCCGTAGTTTCCGCCGTAGTTGCCGCCGTAGTTTCCGCCGTAGTTTCCGCCGTAGTTTCCGTCGTAGTTTCTGTCGTAGTTTCCGCGGTAGTTTCTGCCGTAGTTTCTGCTGTAGTTTCTGCCGTAGTTTCTGTCGTAGTTTCTGCTGTAGTTTCTGTCGTAGTTTCTGTCGTACTTTCTGTTGTAGTTTCTGTCGTAGTTTCCGCTGTAGTTTCTGCCGTAGTTTCTGCTGTAGTTTCTGCCGTAGTTTCCGCCGTAGTTGCTGCCGTAGTTTCCGCCGTAGTTTCCGCCGTAATTTCTGCCGTAGTTTCCGCCGTAGTTGCTGCCGTAGTTTCTGCTGTAGTTTCTGTCGTAGTTTCCGCGGTAGTTTCTGCCGTAGTTTCTGCTGTAGTTTCTGCCGTAGTTTCTGTCGTAGTTTCTGCTGTAGTTTCTGTCATAGTTGCTGCCGTAGTTTCCGCCGTAGTTTCCGTCGTAGTTTCCGCCGTAGTTTCCACCGTAGTTTCCGCCGTAGTTTCTGTCGTAGTTTCCGCGGTAGTTTCTGCCGTAGTTTCTGCTGTAGTTTCTGCCGTAGTTTCTGTCGTAGTTTCTGCTGTAGTTTCTGTCATAGTTTCTGCCGTAGTTGCTGCCGTAGTTTCCGCCGTAGTTTCCGCCGTAGTTTCCACCGTAGTTTCCGCCGTAGTTTCTGCCGTAGTTTCTGCCGTAGTTTCTGTCGTAGTTTCTGCTGTAGTTTCTGTCGTAGTTTCTGTCGTAGTTTCTGTCATAGTTTCTGCCGTAGTTTCCGTCGTAGTTTCCGTCGTAGTTTCCACCGTAGTTTCCACCGTAGTTTCCACCGTAGTTTCCGCCGTAGTTTCTGTCGTAGTTTCCGCGGTAGTTTCTGCCGTAGTTTCTGCTGTAGTTTCTGCCGTAGTTTCTGTCGTAGTTTCTGCTGTAGTTTCTGTCGTAGTTTCTGTCGTAGTTTCTGTCATAGTTTCTGCCGTAGTTTCCGCCGTAGTTGCTGCCGTAGTTTCCGCCGTAGTTTCTGCCATAGTTTCCGCCGTAGTTTCTGTCGTAGTTTCTGTCGTAGTTTCTGCTGTAGTTTCTGTCGTAGTTTCTGCCGTAGTTTCCGCCGTAGTTTCCGCCGTAGTTTCCGCCGTAGTTTCTGCCGTAGTTTCCGTCGTAGTTTCTGCTGTAGTTTCTGTCGTAGTTTCTGTCGTAGTTTCTGCCGTAGTTTCCGCCGTAGTTTCCGCCGTAGTTTCTGCCGTAGTTTCTGCCGTAGTTTCTGTCGTAGTTTCTGCCGTAGTTTCCGCCGTAGTTGCCGCCGTAGTTTCCGCCGTAGTTGCTGCCGTAGTTTCCGCCGTAGTTTCCGCCGTAGTTTCCACCGTAGTGGCTGCCGTAGTTTCCGCCGTAGTTTCCGCCGTAGTTTCCGCCGTAGTTGCTGCCGTAGTTTTCGCCGTAGTTTCCGTTGTAGTTTCCGCCGTAGTTTCCGCCGTAGTTTCCGCCGTAGTTTCTGCCGTAGTTTCTGTCGTAGTTTCTGCTGTAGTTGCTGCCGTAGTTTCCGCCGTAGTTTCCACCGTAGTTTCCGCCGTAGTTTCTGCCGTAGTTTCTGCCGTAGTTTCCGCCGTAGTTTCCGCCGTAGTTTCTGCCATAGTTTCAGTCGTAGTTTCTGCTGTAGTTTCTGTCGTAGTTTCGGTCATAGTTTATGTCGTAGTTTACGCTGTAGTTTCCGCCATAGTTTACGCCGTAGTTTTCGCCGTAGTTTCCGTCGTAGTTTCCGCCGTAGTTTCCGCCGTAGTTTCCACCGTAGTTTCCGCCGTAGTTTCTGCCGTAGTTTCTGTCGTAGTTTCTGCTGTAATTTCTGTCGTAGTTTCTGTCGTAGTTTCCACAGTAGTTTCCGCCGTAGTTTCTGTCATAGTTTCTGCCGTAGTTTCCGCCGTAGTTGCCGCCGTAGTTTCCGCCGTAGTTTCCGCCGTAGTTTCCGTCGTAGTTTCTGTCGTAGTTTCTGTCGTAGTTTCTGCCGTAGTTGCCGCTGTAGTTGCCGCCGTAGTTTCCGCCGTAGTTTCCGCCGTAGTTTCCGCCGTAGTTGCTGCCGTAGTTTCCGCCGTAGTTTCCGCCGTAGTTTCCGCCGTAGTTTCTGCCGTAGTTTCCGCCGTAGTTTCCGCCGTAGTTTCTGCCGTAGTTTCAGTCGTAGTTTCTGCTGTAGTTTCTGTCATAGTTTCTGCCGTAGTTTCTGTCGTAGTTTCGGTCATAGTTTCTGCCGTAGTTTCTGTCGTAGTTTCTGCCGTAGTTTCCACCGTAGTTTCCGCCGTAGTTTCTGCTGTAGTTTCTGCCGTAGTTTCTGCCGTAGTTTCAGTCGTAGTTTCTGCTGTAGTTTCTGTCGTAGTTTCGGTCATAGTTTCTGTTGTAGTTTCGGTCATAGTTTCTGCCGTAGTTTCCGCCGTAGTTTCCACCGTAGTTTCCGCCGTAGTTGCTGCCGTAGTTTCTGCCGTAGTTTCCACCGTAGTTTCCGCCGTAGTTTCTGCCGTAGTTTCAGTCGTAGTTTCTGCTGTAGTTTCTGTCGTAGTTTCGGTCATAGTTTCTGTCGTAGTTTACGCTGTAGTTTCCGCCGTAGTTTACGCCGTAGTTTTCGCCGTAGTTTCCGTCATAGTTTCCGCCGTAGTTTCCGCCGTAGTTTCCGCCGTAGTTTCTGTCGTAGTTTCTGCTGTAGTTTCTGTCGTAGTTTCTGTCGTAGTTTCCACAGTAGTTTCCGCCGTAGTTTCTGTCATAGTTTCTGCCGTAGTTTCCGCCGTAGTTGCCGCCGTAGTTTCCGCCGTAGTTTCCGCCGTAGTTTCCGTCGTAGTTTCTGTCGTAGTTTCCGCGGTAGTTTCTGCCGTAGTTTCTGCTGTAGTTTCTGCCGTAGTTTCTGTCGTAGTTTCTGCTGTAGTTTTCTGTCGTAGTTTCTGTCGTACTTTCTGTTGTAGTTTCTGTCGTAGTTTCCGCTGTAGTTTCTGCCGTAGTTTCTGCTGTAGTTTCTGCCGTAGTTTCCGCCGTAGTTGCTGCCGTAGTTTCCGCCGTAGTTTCCGCCGTAATTTCGGCCGTAGTTTCCGCCGTAGTTGCTGCCGTAGTTTCCGCCGTAGTTGCTGCCGTAGTTTCCACCGTAGTTTCTGCCGTAGTTTCCGCCGTAGTTTCTGCCGTAGTTTCCGCCGTAGTTGCTGCCGTAGTTTCCGCCGTAGTTGCTGCCGTAGTTTCCGCCGTAGTTGCTGCCGTAGTTTCCGCCGTAGTTGCTGCCGTGTCTCTTGATCTCCATGTCTCCTGTCCGCAGGGCGAATGCTCCCAGAAGTGTCGCAACATGTTCGTGGTGGAGTCGGTGTGCGTGGCCTGGTTCACGCTGGAGTTCCTGCTGCGTTTCGTCAACGCGCCCTCCAAGCTGGCCTTCGCTCGCGGCCCGCTCAACGTCATCGACGCCATCGCCATCCTGCCGTACTACGTGTCGCTGGTGCTGGACGTCGGGGAGGAGGCGCAGGACGAGGCGGTGATGGGCGCCGGCCGCGGCTACCTGGACAAGCTGAGCCTGATCCTGCGGCTGCTGCGGGCGCTGCGGATCCTGTACGTGATGCGGCTGGCGCGCCACTCGCTGGGGCTGCAGACGCTGGGCGTCACCATGCAGCGCAGCACGCGGGAGTTCGGCCTGCTGCTGCTCTTCGTCTGCGTGGCCGTCGCCCTCTTCTCGCCGCTGGTCCACCTGGCCGAGAGCGAGCTGGCGCCGTTCGCCGCCGCGCAGCCCCAGCACAGCTTCAGCAGCATCCCGGCCTCCTACTGGTGGGCCATCATCTCCATGACGACGGTGGGCTACGGCGACATGGTGCCGCGCAGCGTCCCCGGCCAGGTGGTGGCGCTGGTCAGCATCCTGAGCGGTATCCTCATCATGGCGTTCCCGGCCACCTCCATCTTCCACACCTTCTCCCGCTCCTACCAGGAGCTGAAGCAGGAGTACGAGCGCGTCTGGCAGCAGGAGCGACACGAGGAGCTGAGCGACGTCTCGTCTGCGTCCAAAAGGGACAGCGACGGACTGGCGTCCAACGAGACGCATCGCTCCACGCTGCCGCCCGCTGCTTTCTGATGGACCACAACTTCAGACATGTCCAGTGTCCGTCCCTCTAAGCCTTTCATCAGACTCCCTGATGGACGTCCAGCTGTTGGACGTCCAGCTGATGGACGTCCAACAGCTGGACGTCCGTCAGCTGGACGATGGACGTCCAGCTGCGGCCCCTGAGGGTCTGCAGGTCGGGATGCATGCGGTGGACCAACCTGCAGCATCGAGCCGGAGGACCTGCTGGTGTTGGGTCTCCAGCTGAGGAGTCAGTCGTCCTTTAACATTTTCTTCATCAGGTTTAGCTTCGTGCTGCAGCTTCAACCCTTTATCGAGTCCAGATTTAGAGAATCTGTTGCATGTGATCCAGAAGGGCCATCGGTTTGAATCCCTGCCTGGTTTTAATGTGTGGACGGAGCCAACATATAGTCTGATTTCCCCCTGATAGTCCGGAAGACTCGGTTCTACTGGTACCAAAACATTTAACACCTCCAGCTGCTCTGAGTCAGACCAGCCTGTTCCCCTCCTGGCCTGTGGCGGCGCTGCACCAAGAGCCACTGAAGGAAACGACACAGAAAAAACTTCCTGCTTCACCAGATGGAAACAAGATGGAGGATTTTAGCGATTGGAGGATTTTCTCTTTAGGCTAAAGATCAGGAGCCATTTCTGCTGCTAGCGCTAGGCTAGCATGTTAGCTTTGGTTGTATTTACCCAGAATGCCCTGGGCTGTAGTCCACTTTCTTCTTCTGGAGCGGTTTCTGGTTCGCTTGGCGTTCACATTCAAACTGAACCAAAGTTCTCTTCAACCGAACCCAGACCGGTTGAGGTCAGAGGTTGACTAGCGTTCGCACTCCACCAACCGAACCGGACTTTGACTAGACAGACGGAGTGGAGTCGGGTTAAGGCGGACCGAACAGAGCTGGGGATCGACCCGTAAACGTGAAGGTTTGGCTCACAGGAAAGAGCCGCTTTGATTGGGAGGCGCAATCAAGTTAACAATGAAAAACACAGAAACCGGTGAATGAAAGGGTGATTAATGATGATCAGAAAACAGCAGCGGCTCAGTGATCCGCTCACAGCTCAGGATTCATCCGGTTCCCTAAAATCCAGGTCGGGTTTCCCAGCCATTCAGGATCTGACTGTTGGCTATAAACACGATAAAACAGGAGGACTTGGTAACGATGCGGTTCTGACTCGGTTCCCAGGAGGAACTGGAACCAGATCAGGACTGGGACTGTACTGGTGGAAGAACCTTTATGATGGATGGACTTAAAATAGAAAATACAGAAATGAGTTAAAACGTGTTTCATCCGTAGGCAGGACTGATGTCTAAGAGTCAAACATCCAGGGGCTGAACAGGTTTTAGGGATGAATCGTTTCCTGGGATTGTAACATAAAATCACCTTCGCCATCATTGATCTCTCAGTTCTCGACTGAACCCGACTTTCACTGAAGTTTTTCTCCTCTGTGGTTTCAGGAAACTTTCCAGCTCAACTTGGATTCCAGTTCATGTTCTGGAAAAACGTTTCGTTTAAAATCCTGATCAAATAATAAAGTAAGACGACACCAATGCATTTAAACTCTAACCATAAGGTCATGTTAGGACGTCGTCTGACTGCCTTTTATTAATTAAAATAATGCTTTTCCCCATAAAAATCAGGATGTACATAGAACAGAATCGACGTATTTTCCACCCATCGGGTCTTTACTGCCCTCTAGTGTGAAGTTTGAAATCAGAGTTGAAACTGATTCATTTCCTCCATTTCTCTGTTCTTCTGTTTTTGCATCAATTCATGTCGAGCTGATCTATGACATGTTTTCTATAGAAGAGACACAGGGATTGGTTCTGTCGCCGGCCCTTTAAGATGCTGATTGAGCCGCCAGCTGAGCTCAGATGAATGGATGAATAAATCAACATGCTGATCAAACCTGTGGGGATATTTTTATTGTTTCCGTCTGTTTCTGACTACATTAATTTCACGTTTACACTTAAAAATTTATTTTTCCTATAAATAATGTAAATTTAAGATGTGAAGGTAGAAAATGTGCAAAGTGTTTGTGTTGATCACACCGTCTGACGCATGATGACTGAGTGATAATGATGACTGAGTGATGATGATGACTGAGTGATGATGACTGAGTGATGATGATGACTGAGTGATGATGACTGAGTGATAATGACTGAGTGATGATGACTGAGTGAGGATGACTGAGTGATGATGACTGAGTGGGGTGACTGAGTGATGATATGACTGAGTGATGATGATGACTGAGTGATGATGACTGAGTGATGATGATGACTGAGTGATGATGACTGAGTGATAATGACTGGACTGAGGATGACTGAGTGATGATGGCTGAGTGATGATGACTGAGTGAGAGATGACTGAGTGATGATGATGAGTGACTGAGTGATGATGATGACTGAGTGATGATGACTGAGTGATGATGATGACTGAGTGATGATGACTGAGTGATAGATGACTGAGTGTGATGATGAGTGAGTGACTGATGATGATGACTGAGTGATGATGACTGAGTGATGATGACTGAGTGATGATGATGACTGAGTGATGATGACTGAGTGATGATGGCTGAGTGATGAATGACTGAGTGATGATGACTGAGTGATGATGATGGACTGAGTGATGATGACTGAGTGATGATGACTGAGTGATGATGACTGAGTGATAGATGACTGAGTGATGATGATGACTGAGTGATGATGATGGCTGAGTGATGATGACTGAGTGAGATGACTGAGTGATGATGAGCTGAGTGATGATGACTGAGTGAGGATGACTGAGTGATGATGGCTGGTATAGTGGTGATGAGACTGAGTGATGGATGACTGAGTGATGATGATGAAGCTGAGTGATAATGACTGAGTGATGATGCTGAGTGATGATGCTGAGTGATATGACTGAGTGATGATGACTGAGTGATGTGATGACTGAGTGATGATGTGACTGAGTGATGATGACTGAGTGAGATGACTGAGTGAGATGACTGAGTGATGATAGATGATCTGAGTGATATGACTGATGTGATGATGACTGAGTGATGATGTGATTGAGTGATGATGACTGAGTGATGATGACTGAGTGATGATGACTGAGTGATGATGACTGAGTGATGATGATGACTGAGTGATGATGACTGAGTGATAATGACTGAGTGATGATGCTGAGTGATGATGATGACTGAGTGATGATGACTGAGTGATGATGACTGAGTGGATAATGATGAGTGATGATGGACTGAGTGATGATGACTGAGTGATGATGAATGAGACTGAGTGATGATGACTGAGTGATGATGATGGCTGAGTGATGATGACTGAGTGATGAATGGCTGAGTGATATGACTGAGTGATGATGACTGAGTGATGATGACTGTGTTGACGATGTGATGAATTGATCTGAGTGATGATGTGAGTGATGATGACTGATGATGATGATGACTGAGTGATGATGACTGAGTGATGAATGACTGAGTGATGATGCTGAGTGATGATGGCTGAGTGATATGATGCTGAGTGATGATGACTGAGTGATGATTGATGCTGAGTGATAATGACTGAGTGATGATGACTTGAGTGATGATGATGATGAGTGATGATGACTGAGTGATGATGGCTGAGTGATATGACTGAGTGATGATATGACTGAGTGATGATGACTGAGTGATGATGATGACTGAGTGATGATGAGCTGAGTGATGATGGCTGAGTGATGATTGTGATGATGATGACTGAGTGATGATGGCTGAGTGATGATGACTGAGTGATGATGACTGAGTGATGATTGACTGAGTGATATGACTGAGTGATGATGACTGAGTGATGATGACTGAGTGATGGATGACTGAGTGATGATGGCTGAGTGATAATGACTGAGTGATGATGATGATGATGAGACTGAGTGATGATGCTGAGTGATATGACTGGTGATGATGACTGAGTGATGATGTCTGAGTGATATGCTGAGTGATGATGACTGAGTGATATGACTGAGTGATGATGCTGAGTGATAATGACTGAGTGTGATGACTGAGTGATGATGGCTGAGTGATGATACTGAGTGATGATGGCTGAGTGATATGACTGAGTGATGATGACTGAGTGATGTGATGATGAGTGATGATGACTGAGTGATGATGGCTGATGATAATGACTGAGTGATGATGACTGAGTGATGATGATGATGAGTGTGATGATGACTGAGTGAGATGATGAGTGATGATGATGGTGAGTGATATGACTGAGTGATGATGGCTGAGTGAATGATGATGAGTGATGATGACTGAGTGATGATGCTGAGTGATATGACTGAGTGATGATGACTGAGTGATGATGATTTACTGAGTGTGATGAATGACTGAGTGATGATGCTGATGTATATGATTGAGGATATGATGATGAGTGATGTGATGGTGATGATGATGACTGAGTGATGATGACTGAGTGATGATGACTGGTGATATGATGAGTGATATGACTGAGTGATGATGACTGAGTGATGATGGCTGAGTGATGATGACTGAGTGATGATGACTGAGTGATGATGATGACTGAGTGATGATGACTGAGTGATGATGGCTGAGTGATAATGACTGAGTG
Organism: Poecilia picta; assembly: GCA_033032245.1. Classification (NCBI taxonomy): domain Eukaryota; kingdom Metazoa; phylum Chordata; class Actinopteri; order Cyprinodontiformes; family Poeciliidae; genus Poecilia; species Poecilia picta. The sequence continues at coordinate 35,499,737 of CM065355.1, read as the reverse complement.
ATGATGATGACTGAGTGATGATGACTGAGTGATGATGATGACTGAGTGATGATGACTGAGTGATGTGAGTGATGACTGAGTGATGATGATGACTGAGTGAGTGATGATGAGTGAATGATGGTGATGATGAGTGATGATGACTGAGTGATGATGACTGAGTGATGATGATGAGATGATGTGATGATGACTGAGTGATGATGGCTGAGTGATTAATGATGACTGATGATGATGAGCTGAGTGATGATGATGGCTGAGTGATGATGACTGAGTGATGATGGCTGAGTGATGATGACTGAGTGATGATGACTGAGTGATGATGATGACTGAGTGATGATGATGGCTGAGTGATGATGACTGAGTGATGATGACTGAGTGATGATGGCTGAGTGATGATGACTGAGTGAGGATGACTGAGTGATGATGGCTGAGTGATGATGACTAGTGAGGATGACTGAGTGATGATGATGACTGAGTGATATGACTGAGTGATGATGGCTGAGTGATGACTGAGTGAGGATGACTGAGTGATGATGACTGAGTGATGATGATGACTGAGTGATGATGACTGAGTGATGATGACTGAGTGAGGATGACTGAGTGAGGATGACTGAGTGATGATGATGACTGAGTGATGATGACTGAGTGATGATGATGACTGAGTGATGATGATGATTGAGTGATGATGATGGCTGAGTGATGAATGACTGAGTGATGATGACTGAGTGATGATGACTGAGTGATGATGATGACTGAGTGATGATGACTGAGTGATAATGACTGAGTGATGATGGCTGAGTGATGATGATGACTGAGTGATGATGACTGAGTGATGATGACTGAGTGATAATGACTGAGTGATGATGGCTGAGTGATGATGACTGAGTGATGATGATGGCTGAGTGATGATGACTGAGTGATGATGATGGCTGAGTGATGATGACTGAGTGATGATGATGGCTGAGTGATAATGACTGAGTGATGATGACTGAGTGATGATGATGGTTGAGTGATGATGACTGAGTGATGATGGCTGAGTGATGATGACTGAGTGATGATGATGACTGAGTGATGATGACTGAGTGATAATGACTGAGTGATGATGGCTGAGTGATGATGACTGAGTGATGATGATGGCTGAGTGATGATGACTGAGTGATGATGATGGCTGAGTGATAATGACTGAGTGATGATGACTGAGTGATGATGATGGTTGAGTGATGATGACTGAGTGATGATGGCTGAGTGATGATGACTGAGTGATGATGACTGAGTGATGATGACTGAGTGATGATGACTGAGTGATGATGATGACTGAGTGATGATGACTGAGTGATGATGGCTGAGTGATGATGATTGAGTGATGACTGAGTGATGATGGCTGAGTGATGATGACTGAGTGATGATGATGGTTGAGTGATGATGACTGAGTGATGATGACTGAGTGATGATGACTGAGTGATGATGGCTGAGTGATGATGACTGAGTGATGATGACTGAGTGATGATGACTGAGTGATGATGATGGTTGAGTGATGATGACTGAGTGATGATGACTGAGTGATGATGACTGAGTGATGATGGCTGAGTGATGATGACTGAGTGATGATGACTGAGTGATGATGATGACTGAGTGATGATGACTGAGTGATGATGACTGAGTGATGATGGCTGAGTGATGATGACTGAGTGATGATGATGACTGAGTGATGATGACTGAGTGATGATGACTGAGTGATGATGACTGAGTGATGATGATTGAGTGATGATGACTGAGTGATGATGACTGAGTGATGATGGCTGAGTGATGATGACTGAGTGATGATGACTGAGTGATGATGATGACTGAGTGATGATGACTGAGTGATGATGGCTGAGTGATGATGACTGAGTGATGATGACTGAGTGATGATGATGGTTGAGTGATGATGACTGAGTGATGATGACTGAGTGATGATGACTGAGTGATGATGGCTGAGTGATGATGACTGAGTGATGATGACTGAGTGATGATGACTGAGTGATGATGATGGTTGAGTGATGATGACTGAGTGATGATGACTGAGTGATGATGACTGAGTGATGATGGCTGAGTGATGATGACTGAGTGATGATGACTGAGTGATGATGATGACTGAGTGATGATGACTGAGTGATGATGACTGAGTGATGATGGCTGAGTGATGATGACTGAGTGATGATGATGACTGAGTGATGATGACTGAGTGATGATGACTGAGTGATGATGACTGAGTGATGATGATTGAGTGATGATGACTGAGTGATGATGACTGAGTGATGATGGCTGAGTGATGATGACTGAGTGATGATGACTGAGTGATGATGATGACTGAGTGATGATGACTGAGTGATGATGGCTGAGTGATGATGACTGAGTGATGATGACTGAGTGATGATGATGGCTGAGTGATGATGACTGAGTGATGATGATGACTGAGTGAGGATGACTGAGTGATGATGACTGAGTGATGATGATGACTGAGTGATGATGATGACTGAGTGATGATGACTGAGTGATGATGACTGAGTGATGATGATGACTGAGTGATGATGACTGAGTGATGATGGCTGAGTGATGATGACTGAGTGATGATGACTGAGTGATGATGATGGCTGAGTGATGATGACTGAGTGATGATGATGACTGAGTGAGGATGACTGAGTGATGATGACTGAGTGATGATGATGACTGAGTGATGATGATGACTGAGTGATGATGACTGAGTGATGATGACTGAGTGATGATGGCTGAGTGATGATGACTGAGTGATGATGGCTGAGTGATGATGACTGAGTGATGATGATGGCTGAGTGATGATGACTGAGTGATGATGATGACTGAGTGAGGATGACTGAGTGATGATGACTGAGTGATGATGATGGCTGAGTGATGATGATGACTGAGTGATGATGATGACTGAGTGATGATGATGGCTGAGTGATGATGACTGAGTGATGATGATGACTGAGTGAGGATGACTGAGTGATGATGACTGAGTGATGATGATGGCTGAGTGATGATGATGACTGAGTGATGATGATGACTGAGTGATGATGATGGCTGAGTGATGATGATGGCTGAGTGATGATGACTGAGTGATGATGACTGAGTGATGATGACTGAGTGATGATGACTGAGTGATGATGACTGAGTGATGATGACTGAGTGATGATGGCTGAGTGATGATGACTGAGTGATGATGATGAGTGATGATGATGACTGAGTGATGATGACTGAGCAGCTTCAGCTCCAACAGGGACAGTGAAAACTGAGACACACGAGATGGAACAAAATCAGACCTTATAAAAACAGATTTTAATCTTAACCTTATGTATTTCTGCACCTTTTAGGAACTAATTTCATTTCATAACTGCTGTCTTAGCTCACAGGGAAGCGAGATTCACCAGCACTGTGACCATATAGACATTAATACGTATTAATGTTTATGGCTGTAACGCAGCTGCGCACATGGAGGAGCTGTGTCACACCAATTACCGCCCCCCGCAACAAGTAGCATCAGGAACTATTAACGTGGTGTAGCAGGAAGAGGCCTGGCCACTAATTACCTCATGGAGAGTATAAAGGGAGAGACTCACCTGGTTGCAGATGCTGGCATTTGGTCACATGCTTATGGGGAAAGTCACTTGGAAAACATGCAGGTCTTGAGCTCTAAAATCAGTAAGTAGTGTTTCTCCTTTTGCATAAGACCTACAGATCCAGTGTTTGAGTTGAATTGTTTAAATCTAGAAACCATGGACTGTCTCCTGCTTGGTACTGGGGTGTGGCTGTAATCTACCCTCCCCAGTGCAGTTTTCATCTAAAACTGGTATGTATTGCTTTATTGAATCCTTGCAGTTCCATAACACCAAAATGACAATTATTTATACATAGAACATATGGGAAAGCTGATCCTCTGGCCGGGGGCCGAAAAGGGATTCTCTGGTTTCAGGTCATCTGGCTCTGGTAGGTGATCATGGTTTCCTTTGGTTTCCATCTTCTGTAAATCACTTGCTAACTGTTTGATTTAATTCCAGCTCTGACGCTGCTGCAGCTCTATGGAGACCCTGCTGCTTTGTTTCATTTGCTTTGTTTTATCGTTTTGTTTCATTTCATTTTGTTTTCCTTGGTTCAGCAGTTGATGATTTTCTATTTTTGTAACTATTTTGTTTAATTTTCTTTGGTTTAAATAGTTTTGGAGCATCCTTTTGTTCTGCGTCCTCCAATCTGGCGTCAGGTAGCCGTTTGGCATTCTTTTAAACTATCCTATTAAAGTATTGATGTTTTAATGGATCATGTCGGAGGTAACCTCATTTTAGTTGTTGGCCAAGTTTAAATCGTAGTATTTGTTTCTTTTTTTTCTAGTTGTATTAGCTTGTTTAACCCCACCTTTGTCTCCAGGCTGAGCTGGCGGTAGTGGGAGGGGCTTCCAGTGGAGACTGGGACTGTCGTGCCAGTGGCCGATGTTGGGATTTCTTCACGATTGAATGCCTGTTCACAAGTGTTTGGGGTGATTTAGTTTAGATTTGTACATTTATTTTAGGATCCAGTTCCCATTTGGGCGGCCCTCCCCCTGCTGGGAGGCCTCAGTCTGTACACCCCCTTCCTATTGTGTTCTTTATGATGTGATTGTCTTTTTAATCAGAAATAAATGTAATTCATTTTTTTTGGAAAAGTCTGTTCTCTCTGGTCACGGACATCGAGCCTAGTGACCAGTGTATTTCCTTGGCTGTAATTCCCAAGGCGGCGTTGTTGACCACTTCTGGTTACCCTGCTGGGAGGAGCCAGACTCCTAACCTGGTGTTGCCACAGTGGTAGCAAAAATAAGGAAATTAGTAAACATGAAAATGAAATTTGACATGTTTATTTACTGCTAAAGGAAGCAGAGGATATAAGGCTTAGATTTTATTTAGAACAGTAAGTTGTATAATAGGGTATAGGTGTTTTTGTTTTTTGGGGGGGGGGTTGTCATGGGGTCCACACTTACTAACCGCCAATAAACAATAATCAAAAACATCGAAAAGAATGTTGGTATAAAAATAGAAACGGTAAAAATAAAATGTTGCACTGAAAGTTTTGAGATCTTTCATAATAAAATCAACTTGCTACACTGACATATTTCAGAAAACCTTCATGATCACCGAAATAAAGAGCGTGAAGCAGCAGATAGGAAAATGCGGCTTTTATTATGAAAGAGTAACTTTGAGCTGAACATGATCAGCATGTTTTCAGCTGACAAAAAAATAAGTTTTATTAAAAATCAGAGACTCGTTTCTGTCAAACAATAAATGTTACCAAATGTTACTTTCTCCATCAGTCAGAGTTTATAAAATCATAAATTAGCAGTAAAAATAGAGAACCATCAGCGACACGTCCAGTCGGTTCTTCCCGCTCCAGCAGACCGGTTCCGACCCAGATCCAGATCTCAGTGGAGCCGGTTCTTCCCCCTAAACTCTCTCTGCAGTTCCTGGGTCCAGGTCCAGTCGGGATCCAGGCAGAACTTCCTGTTGCTCTCAGTGGTGACTCTGCAGGAGAACAACATGCAGGAGGTTCAGAACCGGACCGGACCGGACCGGACCGGCTGGCAGAACACACAGCTTCTGGTTTAGTGTCACCAGAATCTCCGTTTTATGCTGATTCTGATCTTTATTCTGTTCCAGTGATTCATCCAGGTTGTGCTTGACTCACATGACAGATCGGACTTTGCAGTGAATCGCAGAGTTTTTCATCTCCTTCACTTTCCCTTTGGGAACCGGCATCTTGCCGTTGTCTTGGCAACAGGCATCAAGCATCTGGCCCGGTCCGACTGGAGCTGCGAACAGAACCAGAACTTCAGCACCAGATTCACAGCTGAAGCAGAGAGACAGAGAAGAGGAGAGTAGTAGGAGAAAGTTTCTGACCTGCAGAGCTGGACCGCAGGGAGCAGAGGAGAGCCAGGAGGCAGAGGCTCAGCTGGGTCTTCATGGTTCCGGAGGTTCTGGGATGAGCCGGACCGGTCCGGACGGCTCCGTTTATATGTCCATCAGCAGCAGCTGTTCTCAGAAAGCAGCAGCTCCTCTTCTTCTTCCTCTTTCTCTGAAAAGGATCTTCATCCCGAAGGAAAACAGAAAACTGGTTTTTCTTTCAGTTCAGTTTATTTTTATGGCGCTAATTCACAGAAAATGTCAAAAATCATTTTAATTCAGTCATTCAACTCGCTCTGATAAATCAATGCATTATGATCAGTTTATTATCAACAGCTCTATTCATAAACAACACATTTTCCAATAAACTCATTTCTTTGATTTCATCATTTAATCCCATAAATCTGCACACTGACATGCAAACACACTAATAAAAACTTAATGATGATAATAATGATATACAGTACAATAACAATAACGACCTGCTAAATGAGGTACTAATAACAGAATGATGGACCAATCAGATATCTGATTATTAATGCAATGATTCTGGAGAAAAGGGACAAAATGGGTTTTAATTTTCCCCATTTATATATATAAAAAAAAATTCCCTTCTCACCTCTGCGGGTGGCTCTCCTCTCTCCTTTCTCTCTCTCTTCTCCCTCTCTCTCTCCTCTTCTCTCTCTCTCTTCTCTCTCTCTCTCTCTCTCTCTCTCTGTCTCTCTCTCTCTTTCTCTCTCTCTCTCTGTCTCTCTCTCTCTCTTTCATCCTCTGACCTCTGACCTCTACCAGAGGCCTGGGAGCTTCAGGTTCTCCTCCAGTATCTTGGCTGTGCCTAGTGCTGAGATGTCTGATGTTGTTCCTGTTTTAGCCGCTGCTCCAGTTTGGGGGTTTCTGCCCCGATGACCACAGGCACCACTGTGGTCTTCACCTTCCAGTTCTTTTCCAGTTCCTCCCTGAGGCCCTGGTATTTCTCCAGTTTCTCATGCTCCTTTTTCCTGATGTTGTATCACTTGGTATAGCTACATCCACCACAACGGCTTTCCTCTGTTCTTTATCCACCACCACAATGTCCGGTTGGTTCTCCATCACCATCTTGTCTGTCTGGATCTGGATCCCACAGGATCTTAGCTCCGTCATTCTCCACCACCTTTGGGGGTGTTTCCCACTTCGATCTCGGGGCTTCCAGTCCATATTCTGCACAGATGTTCCTGTACACTATGTCGCCACCTGGTTATGTCGTTCCATGTTCGCTTTCCCTGCCAGCATCTTCACCTGCTGTTATGTGCTGGACTGTCTCAGGGGCCTCCTTGCACAACCTACACCTTGGGTCTAGTCTGGTGTGGTAGATCTGAGCCTCTATTGCTCTGGTGTTTAGGGCCTGTTATATATATATATATATATATATATATATATATATATATCTCAACCTTATGTATACAAATATGTCAAATAATGTTTTGGAAATGTAAAGATGCTGAGGTTCAGGCTCCCAGCTGCAACATTTATTTAAAAAATGACATTTTTAATGGACCTGACCCAGAACGTTGTTATCACCATCTGACAAAAATAAATTAAAAATAATTTTTATTGACCCTGTTAGTGATATTTCTACTCATTTTACAGACAACAGCTTCTCAAGAAACAAATATTATTTAAAACCAAAAACAACAAAAAGTCCATCTGACGGAGTTGACACTGAACTGAAGGTGACAAACTAGTGAGTAAAATGAAAAACTTGGTACATGTGAAGTAATGAAATTTATGTAAAATACATTAAAATTAATAAATTACACATTTAAGTGAGATTTGACAACAATTTCACTGAAAGAGTCACAAAAACTGATGGATTGACAAAAAGGCAAATTACTTCAATTTATATGATGTTAATCTGAAGGCGGCCATATTGTAGCTCATCAGGTCCATGAAATCTTTACAATTTACCAAGATTGAGCTTTTATTTCACAAAATGTCATCAAAGTTTTGTAAATTGTCAGTTATGGTGTCGACACATCATGGTTGTGACAAACAATTTAGGAATAAAAAGAAGAAAAAACTAAAGAATAACTTAAGCTAACCAGAGCTAACTAGCCTTAAGCTAACCAGAGCTAACTAGCCTTAAGCTAACCAGAGCTAACTAGCCTCTTAGCAAGATTAGATTTTTTGGTATTATCATTTTTGGTATTGCTGTAGTTCATATTCAGTCTAACATTAATCAGTGAATGACGTGCTATGCAAATACTTTTTGATTGTTCTGTTGAATATCTGTGTTCCTGAGAGCTGATTGTTCCCTCTAGACTTCGCTCTCAAGGGAAAGAGCTGGATGACCTGTGTGTTAGTCAGCCAGCCTGCCGCCTGTTTTATTGTTTATCTTTTCTGACTTTTGTTATTCCAGATAAAAGTCCTTCTCGAGCTGAGAGACGGCAGAAGCTCTGTGACCGACTCAGAGGAGCAGCTTTGCTGAGTCTCCTCCTTCTGCAGAAGCTTGGCCATAAAATTCATTTACGTTGTCTAGGTTCTTTTAATGAAGGTTCGAAAGGAAAAATACCTATCAGGGTCCTCAGAAGTTCTGCTGCCCCCAATAATGCCTGATTTTTTTACATTCTTTTCATTTCTGTCGACAAAAACTAAGGACAAATTTCAATGGAGTTGAAAAATATATAAAAATGATTTTTAATTCAATTTATTGATACCTTTATAATTATTTATATGACTACTTATACTTAATTGTCATAATATATAATTTTAGTATTTTTAAATTGTTTTAAACTATTATAATGTATTGAGTTCTGCTCCTGGACAAAGGCTTTTACAGGCATCATCCACCGACTACAATGTTTAAAATAAAAAAATATTCAGCAAATACCTGAAAAATATACATCGTTGTCTCACATGATCCAGGTTAGTTTAGTTTGAAAAAATGATATTTTGTGTAGATTTTATTCAAATTTTGTGCTTTAGGACTTTTTTGTTCCTATTCTCAAGAATCACTGAATGTGTTTACATGTGAGAATCTGGGATTATAATCTGGATTCAACAGGGGATGGAGGGAAACTAAACCAGGAGAAATATAATCTCAGTTTTTAGATTTCATCAGGATTTAATGCCGTCCAGATCAGCAGAGCTCCACCTGAACCCGACCTTTCAGGTCTCCATGGATACCGAGTACTGCCAGGTCAACAGGTCCGCAGCAGCGACACGAGGAACTGAAACAGGAAGTGCTGAGACGTTTCACCGCCGTTCGCCCAGAAAGCAGAAATGAAACGATTCGTAGAAGAACGATCCCTGAAACGCTTCCAGAAAGTTTGGCTCAGAGAAAAACTTTTCCTCTGAGTCTGGAAGGTCAGCTGAGGCACCGCCAGGCACAGGGAGGCGACCTCTGACCTCAGGCCACACTGAAGCCTGCTGACGACCAGAACCAGCCAGGCTCCCTGTGGATCACAGCTTCCATCTGGAGAGGAACGCGCACACCTCCATGCTGCACATAGAAGCTGTTATGAAGGAAGTTCATCATTTTTCATGGAAGCTGTAGGGACGATGTTTGGACTGAACCACTGACCTCGTGTCAGGAAGACATTTGGCAGCTGATGTTTATGGTGAGGGACGTCCACTTGTCCTCTGTCTTTAACTAGCTTCTCTCCTTCAGTGCAGCTCCTCCTGCATGATGCTGCCACTCCCATGCTTCCCAGTTGGCATGGTGGTCCCTGTTAATGGTCTTCATGTCCAGGCAGTTCCACATCCTGAGTCAATCTGCACATTCTGGATTTAAGCTAGACTATGTTGTGTTTAGAGCTACATATTTAGCTTGGAGCTAAATAGTTAACGGGTTAACCAATTTAACTTGCCAAGTATTAAGTTCCAAACTAAATACTTATTTTGAAACTGTGACATTTATGAATGTGAAACATGTTGAAAATATGACTAAATATAAAGTTTGAGGCTAAATATTTAGCTTGCTAACTCTTATTGGTGTGACTGATGCTGCCTCCTGCTGCATCTACAGATGTTACAGGCTTTTATTTTGATAATCCACTTCTGCTTATCGGCAAGTAAATTTGGACATTAGCTAAATATTTAGCTTTGACCTAGTTAAATAACTATCTGCAGCTAAACTCCGTATTGAGCTGGTTATTGCTGTTCATTTTTAACTGCTAATATTATAAACGGTATTTCATACATCCAAAAGCATTTGCATAAATATTTTAAATAGATTAATGTGGAATAAATTTCTGCTACCTAATAAATATGTTAAATTAATGCAGCTTCTCTTCTCAGCCATAAGTGATAAGCCATAAGCCAGTCCAGCTGCAGTACTGTCAGTCTGCCGCCAGGAGTCACTGTTTCCCCTCATGCTCTGCAGTGCAGATGATTTAAAGGAGACGAAGAAACGCGATCAGTCTTCATCTTTTATTGGTTAGGTCATCCAGCTACCTCACCCTCACACATTTAACTTAAAATTAATTGTGATTAAATTAAATTCAAAGAAAAACAAAAGCATTAAAACAAACTTCATTCAAACCCGTCACTTAAAAACGCAAGAAAATGAAACAGGACCTAAAAGACAAACAGCATCAAACCCAAAGTGATTGAAACGGCGCCACAATGAAGGTGAATTTGTAGAAAGGTGGACAACAGCTGCTCAGGCAGGATGGCTCCGTCACCGGGCCGGCGGTACCGGGACCGGACCGGACCGGGTCGCAGGGGCGGAGCCGGACTCCGGCCCGGCTCTAGAAGCCGAAGGTGTTCTCTCCGCTGTACGCGACGTACAGGAAGCCGTCCTCGTCCTTCTCCTTATCGTACAGCTGCCCCATCGTGATGCTGCAACGGACCAGAGGCGCCATCATTCAACCGCCCAAAACTATTCACACCCCGCACACATCCCACTGGTCTCACCCAAAACTATTCACACATCCCACTGGTCTCACCCAAAACTATTCACACCCCGCACACATCCCACTGGTCTCACCCAAAACTATTCACACATCACTCTGGTCTCACCCAAAACTATTCACACATCCCACTGGTCTCACCCAAAACTATTCACACATCCCACTGGTCTCACCCAAACTATCACACATACCATGGCCTCACCCAAACTATTCACACATCCACTGGTCTCACCCAAAACTATTCACACCCCGCACACATCCACTGGTCTCACCCAAAACTATTCACACCCCGCACACATCCCACTGGTCTCACCCAAAACTATTCACACCGCGCACACATCCCACTAGTCTCACCCAAAACTATTCACACCCCGCACACATCCCACTGGTCTCACCCAAAACTATTCACACCCCGCACACATCCCACTGGTCTCACCCAAAACTATTCACATCCCACTGGTCTCACCCAAAACTATTCACATCCCACTGGTCTCACCCAAAACTATTCACACCCCGCACACATCCCACTGGTCTCACCCAAAACTATTCACACCCCGCACACATCCCACTTGTCTCACCCAAAACTATTCACACCCCGCACACATCCCACTGGTCTCACCCAAAACTATTCACATCCCACTGGTCTCACCCAAAACTATTCACACCCCGCACACATCCCACTGGTCTCACCCAAAACTATTCACACCCCGCACACATCCCACTGGTCTCACCCAAAACTATTCACCGACCACATGGTCTCACCCAAAACTATTCACACCCACGCACACATCCCACAGGTCTCACCCAAAACTATTCACACCCCGCACACATCCCACTGGTCTCACCCAAAACTATTCACACCACGCACACATCCCACAGGTCTCACCCAAAACTATTCACACCCCGCACACATCCCACTGGTCTCACCCAAAACTATTCACATCCCACGGTCTCACCCAAACATTCACACCCATGGTCTCACCCAAAACTATTCACACCCCGCACACATCCCACTGGTCTCACCCAAAACTATTCACACCCGCACACATCCCACAGGTCTCACCCAAAACTATTCACACCACCCCGCACACATCCCACTGGTCTCACCCAAAACTATTCACACCACGCACACATCCCACAGGTCTCACCCAAAACTATTCAACCCCGCACACATCCCACTGGTCTCACCCAAAACTATTCACACCCCGCACACATCCCACTGGTCTCACCCAAAACTATTATCACACCACGCACACATCCCACAGGTCTCACCCAAAACTATTCACACCCCGCACACATCCCACTGGTCTCACCCAAAACTATTCATACCCCGCACACATCCCACTGGTCTCACCCAAAACTATTCACACCCCGCACACATCCCACAGGGCTCCTAACAGTCACGATGTGGAAGGCCGAGCTCTGATCAGAGGAACTAAGTGTTGGAAGTCCAACGCTTCATGTCACCCTGAACCCACCATGACTCCCAGTGAAACATGGAAGTGGCAGCATTAAGCTGTGGGAAGATGGATGGAGTTAAATCTGGATAATCCTGGAAGAAAATCTTTTAAAGGTTCAGCTTCCAGCAGCTCGACCGCCTGAACATCCAGCCAGAGAAATGATGGGATGGTTTACATTAGAGGGGTCCAAAGTGTGGTGCGGGGACCATTTGTGGCACTGGAGATTATTTTGATCGGCCCTCTGACCACAAGACATGAATGGGAAAAATTTGGCCAACAAACAGAAAAACAACTCAGGAAAAACTCAGGAATTGTTTTTTTAGTTTGTTTCTGTTACAAATGAGCCTAAACTTTGACAAAATTCCACTAATGTAAAAAAACAAAACAAAGAAATAAATTCACAGTGTTTCCATTACATAAGAAATTAAATTAAATTCTTTGTGGTTTGTTCCAGTAGCAACATCATGTGATGCAAAATTTTTTTATTAAATAAAGTAATTTTTAAAAAAATCCCACCTCATCCTGGTCAAAAAACTTTATTGAAAAACTTGATTTTTAAAAATTGGTGTGTTTCCATTAGGAGAATTTATTTTCTAAACGTCAAACTGTGTAATTACAATCAATGGAAATGCAGCTGAACTTTTAAAACAATAGATTTTATTAAAATTTGGTTTATTAAACAGCAGGTAGAACTTAAAAAAAAGATCATTCACAATTAGTTCATTTTTTATTTTTGATTTGATGAATTTTGTGGCCTGTGATTTGTTGTGATTTGTTTAAATTTGCCATTTTTGGCCACAAAGGAAAATCGTTGAAAGCAGATTCATGGGTTAGAGTGGCCTAGTCAAAGTCCAGACCTGACAAAGCTGATGTTCTCCATCCAACCTGACTGAGCTGGAGACATTTTCAATTGGAAGATCTGCTCTGCGCACTTTTCAGATTTTATCCGTACAACGTTAAAAACCATGAATCCTTTTCGCTCGCAGCGTGAAAACGTCTGATTGGCAGCGCGGCGGCCATCTTTCATAACCGGTCGCAATAATCAGTAAATCACATGATTAATTAAAATTAGAACAATAATCTCCACCTCCAGGATTTATGATTTTTTCTCTTTCTACCAAAAACTGGAAGATAAAATTCATTTTATTCATTTAATTTATTCCACTTTCAGTGTTGAATCTTCATTAGAACCTAATAAGTTTATTGATCTCTCAGAATATGATTATTTATTAAAATTATAGTCCTTTAAATGGTCTCAAAATAACGAAATTATCGTTTATCGCGATAACTTCAGGGATGATTTACCGTTGTCATGGTGACGGGTCAACATGAGAACTAATGAGATGTGATGATTTATGGACTTGGTCGGATTCTGGTGGGACACTGGGTGACAAACAGGTCAAAGTTCAAACTAAAACCAGGAGAGTTTGGGATCAGGTCCGGATCTCGACCCGGGGCAGGAAACAGGAAGCTGACCTGGACTGTGGGACGGTTTTGTCCACGAACAGGAAGATGGCCTTCTCCGACGGCAGCTGGATGCGTTTCCTGATGATCCACATGAACTGGGCCACCGTGATGTCGGACGGCACCAGGTACTTCCTCTTATCGATGTCCACGATCTGGGAGCCCGACACCTTCTCCACGATGACCTGCCGGGGACAGAGACGTTAGAGGAGGGGACGCGTCCCGCCGGGGGGACGCGTCCCGCCGCCGGACGGACACTCACCGGGACCCGGTCCGGGTACTTGCTGCGGATCTTGGTCGACTCTAAGCAGCGATGTTCTGCAGAGGAAACACACACAGAGATCAGCAGGAAGCTTAACGAACCTGGAGGGAGACGGATCTCTGACAGTGGATCTATGAGATCCCAGGGATCCGCGTCCATCAGGCAGGAAACCTCCAGCACCGGATCGATCCGCTGCCGTCCAAACACATTTCAAGACCTTTATGTGGGAAACAAAGTCCCAAAATGAGATTGTGGGCGGTGGCAGGTCCAGAGACGAGTTCAGAGTCGAGTTCAGGTCAGAGTTCAGGTCCAGAGACGAGTTCAGGTTAAACGATCCAGAGTCGAGTTCAGGTCCAGAGTCAGGTCCAGAGTCAGGTCCAGACGTCCAAGTCGAGTTCAGGTCCAGAGTTCAGGTCCAGAGACGAGTTCAGGTCTAGAGACGAGTCCAGAGTCGAGTTCAGGTCCAGAGTTCAGGTCCAGAGGTCAGGTCCAGAGTTCAGGTCCAGAGACGAGTTCAGAGTCGAGTTCAGGTCCAGAGACGAGTTCAGGTCTAGAGACGAGTCAAGAGTCGAGTTCAGGTCCAGAGTTCAGGTCCAGAGTTCAGGTCCAGAGACGAGTTCAGGTCCAGAGTTCAGGTCCAGAGTTCAGGTCCAGAGACGAGTTCAGGTCCAGAGACGAGTTCAGGTCCAGAGTCGAGTTCAGGTCCAGAGACGAGTTCAGAGTCGAGTTCAGGTCCAGAGTTCAGGTCCAGAGACGAGTTCAAGTCTAGAGACGAGTCCAGAGTCGAGTTCAGGTCCAGAGTTCAGGTCCAGAGTTCAGGTCCAGAGACGAGTTCAGGTCCAGAGTCGAGTTCAGGTCCAGAGACGAGTTCAGAGTCTAGTTCAGGTCCAGAGACGAGTTCAGGTCCAGAGACGAGTTCAGGTCCAGAGTTCAGGTCCAGAGACGAGTTCAGGTCCAGAGACTAGTTCAGGTCCAGAGTCGAGTTCAGGTCCAGAGACGAGTTCAGAGTCTAGTTCAGGTCCAGAGACGAGTTCAGGTCCAGAGTCGAGTTCAGGTCCAGAGTCGAGTCCAGGTCCAGAGACGAGTTCAGGTCCAGAGACGAGTTCAGGTCCAGAGACGAGTTCAGGTCCAGAGTCGAGTCCAGGTCCAGAGTTTAGGTCCAGAGACGAGTTCAGGTCCAGAGACGAGTTCAGGTCCAGAGTCGAGTTCAGGTCCAGAGTTCAGGTCCAGAGACGAGTTCAGGTCCAGAGTCGAGTCCAGAGTCGAGTTCAGGTCCAGAGTCGAGTCCAGAGACGAGTTCAGGTCCAGAGACGAGTTCAGGTCCAAAAACGAGTTCAGGTCCAGAGACGAGTTCAGGTCCAGAGTCGAGTCCAGAGACGAGTTCAGGTCCAGAGACGAGTTCAGGTCCAGAGTCGAGTTCAGGTCCAGAGTCGAGTTCAGGTCCAGAGTTCAGGTCCAGAGTCGAGTTCAGGTCCAGAGACTAGTTCAGGTCCAGAGTTCAGGTCCAGAGTCGAGTTCAGGTCCAGAGTCGAGTTCAGGTACAGAGTCGAGTTCAGGTCCAGAGTTCAGGTCCAGAGTTCAGGTCCAGAGTCGAGTTCAGGTCCAGAGTCGAGTTCAGGTCCAGAGTCGAGTTCAGGTCCAGACTCCAGGTCTAGAGTTCAGGTCCAGAGTCGAGTTCAGAGTCGAGTCCAGAGACGAGTTCAGGTCCAGAGACGAGTTCAGGTCCAGAGTCGAGTTCAGGTCCAGAGACAAGTTCAGGTCCAGAGTTCAGGTCCAGAGTCGAGTTCAGGTCCAGAGTCGAGTTCAGGTCCAGAGTCGAGTTCAGGTCCAGAGTTCAGGTCCAGAGACGAGTTCAGGTCCAGAGTTCAGGTCCAGAGACGAGTTCAGGTCCAGAGTTCAGGTCCAGAGTCGGTTTCAGGTCCAGAGTTCAGGTCCAGAGACGAGTTCAGGTCCAGAGTTCAGGTCCAGAGTTCAGGTCCAGAGACGAGTTCAGGTCCAGAGTTCAGGTCCAGAGTTCAGGTCCAGAGTTCAGGTCCAGAGTTCAGGTCCAGAGTCGAGTTCAGGTCCAGAGTTCAGGTCCAGAGACGAGTTCAGGTCCAGAGTTCAGGTCCAGAGTTCAGGTCCAGGTCCAGAGACGAGTTCAGGTCCAGAGTTCAGGTCCAGAGACGAGTTCAGGTCCAGAGTTCAGGTCTAGAGTTCATGTCCAGAGACGAGTTCAGGTCCAGAGTTCAGGTCCAGAGACGAGTTCAGGTCCAGAGTTCAGGTCCAGAGACGAGTTCAGGTCCAGAGTTCAGGTCCAGAGTTCAGGTCTAGAGTTCATGTCCAGAGACGAGTTCAGGTCCAGAGTTCAGGTCCAGAGACGAGTTCAGGTCCAGAGTTCAGGTCCAGAGACGAGTTCAGGTCCAGAGTTCAGGTCCAGAGTCGAGTTCAGGTCCAGAGTCGAGTTCAGGTCCAGAGTTCAGGTCCAGAGTTCAGGTCCAGAGACGAGTTCAGGTCCAGAGTTCAGGTCCAGAGTTCAGGTCCAGAGTCGAGTTCAGGTCCAGAGTTCAGGTCCAGAGACGAGTTCAGGTCCAGAGTTCAGGTCCAGAGACGAGTTCAGGTCCAGAGTTCAGGTCCAGAGTTCAGGTCCAGAGTCGAGTTCAGGTCCAGAGTTCAGGTCCAGAGTCGAGTTCAGGTCCAGAGTTCAGGTCCAGAGTCGAGTTCAGGTCCAGAGTCGAGTTCAGGTCCAGAGTTCAGGTCCAGAGTTCAGGTCCAGAGTCGAGTTCAGGTCCAGAGACAAGTTCAGGTCCAGAGTTAAGGTCCAGAGTCGAGTTCAGGTCCAGAGTCGTGTTCAGGTCCAGAGTTCAGGTCCAGAGACGAGTCCAGAGTCGAGTTCAGGTCCAGAGTTCAGGTCCAGAGACGAGTTCAGGTCTAGAGACGAGTCCAGAGTCGAGTTCAGGTCCAGAGTTCAGGTCCAGAGGTCAGGTCCAGAGTTCAGGTCCAGAGACGAGTTCAGAGTCGAGTTCAGGTCCAGAGACGAGTTCAGGTCTAGAGACGAGTCAAGAGTCGAGTTCAGGTCCAGAGTTCAGGTCCAGAGTTCAGGTCCAGAGACGAGTTCAGGTCCAGAGTTCAGGTCCAGAGTTCAGGTCCAGAGACGAGTTCAGGTCCAGAGACGAGTTCAGGTCCAGAGTCGAGTTCAGGTCCAGAGACGAGTTCAGAGTCGAGTTCAGGTCCAGAGTTCAGGTCCAGAGACGAGTTCAAGTCTAGAGACGAGTCCAGAGACGAGTCCAGAGTCGAGTTCAGGTCCAGAGTTCAGGTCCAGAGACGAGTTCAGGTCCAGAGTCGAGTTCAGGTCCAGAGACGAGTTCAGAGTCTAGTTCAGGTCCAGAGACGAGTTCAGGTCCAGAGACGAGTTCAGGTCCAGAGTTCAGGTCCAGAGACGAGTTCAGGTCCAGAGACTAGTTCAGGTCCAGAGTCGAGTTCAGGTCCAGAGACGAGTTCAGAGTCTAGTTCAGGTCCAGAGACGAGTTCAGGTCCAGAGTCGAGTTCAGGTCCAGAGTCGAGTCCAGGTCCAGAGACGAGTTCAGGTCCAGAGACGAGTTCAGGTCCAGAGACGAGTTCAGGTCCAGAGTCGAGTCCAGGTCCAGAGTTTAGGTCCAGAGACGAGTTCAGGTCCAGAGACGAGTTCAGGTCCAGAGTCGAGTTCAGGTCCAGAGTTCAGGTCCAGAGACGAGTTCAGGTCCAGAGTCGAGTCCAGAGTCGAGTTCAGGTCCAGAGTCGAGTCCAGAGACGAGTTCAGGTCCAGAGACGAGTTCAGGTCCAAAAACGAGTTCAGGTCCAGAGACGAGTTCAGGTCCAGAGTCGAGTCCAGAGACGAGTTCAGGTCCAGAGACGAGTTCAGGTCCAGAGTCGAGTTCAGGTCCAGAGTCGAGTTCAGGTCCAGAGTTCAGGTCCAGAGTCGAGTTCAGGTCCAGAGACTAGTTCAGGTCCAGAGTTCAGGTCCAGAGTCGAGTTCAGGTCCAGAGTCGAGTTCAGGTACAGAGTCGAGTTCAGGTCCAGAGTTCAGGTCCAGAGTCGAGTTCAGGTCCAGAGTCGAGTTCAGGTCCAGACTCCAGGTCTAGAGTTCAGGTCCAGAGTCGAGTTCAGAGTCGAGTTCAGGTCCAGAGACGAGTTCAGGTCCAGAGTCGAGTCCAGAGACGAGTTCAGGTCCAGAGACGAGTTCAGGTCCAGAGTCGAGTTCAGGTCCAGAGACAAGTTCAGGTCCAGAGTTCAGGTCCAGAGTCGAGTTCAGGTCCAGAGTCGAGTTCAGGTCCAGAGTCGAGTTCAGGTCCAGAGTTCAGGTCCAGAGACGAGTTCAGGTCCAGATCAGGTCCAGAGACGAGTTCAGGTCCAGAGTTCAGGTCCAGAGACGAGTTTCAGGTCCAGAGTTCAGGTCCAGAGTCGGTTTCAGGTCCAGAGTTCAGGTCCAGAGACGAGTTCAGGTCCAGAGTTCAGGTCCAGAGTTCAGGTCCAGAGACGAGTTCAGGTCCAGAGTTCAGGTCCAGAGTTCAGGTCCAGAGTTCAGGTCCAGAGTTCAGGTCCAGAGTCGAGTTCAGGTCCAGAGTTCAGGTCCAGAGACGAGTTCAGGTCCAGAGTTCAGGTCCAGAGTTCAGGTCCAGGTCCAGAGACGAGTTCAGGTCCAGAGTTCAGGTCCAGAGACGAGTTCAGGTCCAGAGTTCAGGTCTAGAGTTCATGTCCAGAGACGAGTTCAGGTCCAGAGTTCAGGTCCAGAGACGAGTTCAGGTCCAGAGTTCAGGTCCAGAGACGAGTTCAGGTCCAGAGTTCAGGTCCAGAGTTCAGGTCTAGAGTTCATGTCCAGAGACGAGTTCAGGTCCAGAGTTCAGGTCCAGAGACGAGTTCAGGTCCAGAGTTCAGGTCCAGAGACGAGTTCAGGTCCAGAGTTCAGGTCCAGAGTTCAGGTCCAGAGACGAGTTCAGGTCCAGAGTTCAGGTCCAGAGTTCAGGTCCAGAGTCGAGTTCAGGTCCAGAGTTCAGGTCCAGAGACGAGTTCAGGTCCAGAGTTCAGGTCCAGAGACGAGTTCAGGTCCAGAGTTCAGGTCCAGAGTTCAGGTCCAGAGTCGAGTTCAGGTCCAGAGTTCAGGTCCAGAGTCGAGTTCAGGTCCAGAGTTCAGGTCCAGAGTCGAGTTCAGGTCCAGAGTCGAGTTCAGGTCCAGAGTTCAGGTCCAGAGTTCAGGTCCAGAGTCGAGTTCAGGTCCAGAGACAAGTTCAGGTCCAGAGTTAAGGTCCAGAGTCGAGTTCAGGTCCAGAGTCGAGTTCAGGTCTAGAGTTCAGGTCCAGAGTCGAGTCCAGAGACGAGTTCAGGTCCAGAGTCGAGTTCAGGTCCAGAGTCGAGTTCAGAGTCGAGTTCAGGTCTAGAGACGAGTTCAGGTCCAGAGTCGAGTTCAGGTCCAGAGTTCAGGTCCAGAGTCGAGATCAGGTCCAGACTCGAGTTCAGGTCCAGAGTTCAGGTCTAGAGTTCAGCTCCAGAGTCGAGTCCAGAGACGAGTTCAGGTCCAGAGTCGAGTTCAGGTCCAGAGTCGAGTTCAGAGTCGAGTTCAGGTCTAGAGACGAGTTCAGGTCCAGAGACGAGTTCAGGTCCAGAGTCGAGTTCAGGTCCAGAGTTCAGGTCCAGAGTCGAGTTCAGGTCCAGAGTTCAGGTCCAGAGTTCAGGTCCAGAGTTCAGGTCCAGAGACGAGTTCAGGTCCAGAGCTCAGGTCCAGAGCTCAGGTCCAGGTCCAGAGTTCAGGTCCAGAGTTCAGGTCCAGAGACGAGTTCAGGTCCAGAGTTCCGGTCCAGAGACGAGTTCAGGTCCAGAGTTCAGGTCTAGAGTTCAGGTCCAGAGTTCAGGTCCAGAGACGAGTTCAGGTCCAGAGTTCAGGTCCAGAGTTCAGGTCCAGAGTTCAGGTCCAGAGACGAGTTCAGGTCCAGAGTTCAGGTCCAGAGACGAGTTCAGGTCCAGAGTTCAGGTCCAGAGTTCAGGTCCAGGTCCAGAGTTCAGGTCCAGAGTTCAGGTCCAGGTCCAGAGTTCAGGTCCAGAGTTCAGGTCCAGAGACGAGTTCAGGTCCAGAGTTCAGGTCCAGAGACGAGTTCAGGTCCAGAGTTCAGGTCTAGAGTTCATGTCCAGAGATGAGTTCAGGTCCAGAGACGAGTTCAGGTCCAGAGTTCAGGTCCAGAGACGAGTTCATGTCCAGAGTTCAGGTCCAGAGTTCAGGTCCAGAGTCGAGTTCAGGTCCAGAGTTCAGGTCCAGAGTCGAGTTCAGGTCCAGAGTTCAGGTCCAGAGTTCAGGTCCAGAGATGAGTTCAGGTCCAGAGATGAGTTCAGGTCCAGAGTCGAGTTCAGGTCAGAGTTCAGGTCCAGAGACGAGTTCAGGTCCAGAGTTCAGGTCCAGAGATGAGTTCAGGTCCAGAGATGAGTTCAGGTCCAGAGTCGAGTTCAGGTCCAGAGTTCAGGTCCAGAGACGAGTTCAGGTCCAGAGTTCAGGTCCAGAGATGAGTTCAGGTCCAGAGACGAGTTCAGGTCCAGAGTTCAGGTCCAGAGATGGAGGACAGCAGCGTGGCTCTCTGAGGAAACCAGGCCAGGATATTTTCACTTTCAGCTGGAGTCAAGAAGCCTGTTGGATCCGGCCCGGAGCAGAACCCGGTTCGGTTCGGTTCGGCTTCCAGCGGACCATCTCCGGGTTCTGGTTGGAGCTTCAGCACCAACAGCCATCTTTAAACCCGACTTACCTCCAGTAGCTCCCCCTCACAACAACCAGGCCAGAACCCGAACAGAACCGTTTCTTAGCAGCACCGTCACCTAATTCCAGCTGGAATCGTCCAATCAGAGCCTCAGACCCGGACTGGACTCCAACCCGTCCTGTGTCCGAACCGTTCCTCGGGTTTTAACGCCTCTTACCCAGGGAGTGATCCTCTTTGAACATCCACTTCATGTTGGCCGAGTCCGGGCTGGTTCCGCTCGACGCTGCGGGTTTCACAGGAGAGTTCCGGTTCCGGTTCCTCAGCGGGTCTGGCGGCGGCGGTTCCCCCGGAGTTAGCGCTGGTTTAGCGGCGGCAGTGGCGACTAAAACCTCCGCTAAAGCAGATAAACAACAACAACAACAAACTCCTCCGTCCCCTTCTTCACGGCCAGCCCGCCAAGCTCCGCCTACCGTGACGTCACCGTGGGCTGTACCACTGCGCGGCTCAGAGGGGGCTGGACGACAGAGAAAACTGCTGCTTTATGTTCGGTATTGATTCAGAAAATGTTCAATAACTTCTATTATTTATTATCAGCCGTTATAAACCACAGAACGTTGTGCTTTAGTTGACAATATATCCCGTCTGCCGGTGACTATAAGACGCTTCTTCGCTCATAGTTTAGCCCGTTAACAACGCCGCCATATTGGTAAGGGAAACTACTGCTGTGGTGCCACAGGAGAAACAGAATAGCTGGACATCACACTGTTGTTTTATTTAGAAATTACAATTATTTGATGCGCATGTATGCAGGAATAACAGATATCAGTCACACAACTTTTATTTTGATAGTCCACTTCCACTTATCGACACGTGAGTTAGCATGTTAGCTAAATATATTTTGTTTGTAAACTAATTATTTTGCTAGCTCAAAGATAAATATTTTGTATGGAGCTAAATATTTGGTTTTAAAATGACATTTATAAATTAATAAATGACTGAAAATATGATAGAAAAATGAACCCCCAGTTTTTTGTCGTCACAGACTAAATAACTCAGATTATTATTTTTGTCTGTGTAAATTTACCAATATGACGTCATATCCTCTTGTCAACTGTCAACTCATTAAAAGACGACTTTCTCAATAAAAAATTCACAAAACTGAAAGCACAGGATGATTTATTTTATGGTCTATTAAAAGATCACAACAATGAAAATGTAATAATGAGAAATACAGAAATCACAAAACAAGAACAATAACAAATATCTCAAAACAAAATAAAGGACACACACACACATATCCGGATATACATACAAATATACATATATATATATATATATATATATATATATATATATATATATATATATATATATATATATATATATATATATATATATATATATATATATATATATATATAACAACAGAGCAGACCCACCAAGGCTGGAGACTGAACAATACTGGAAAGGCATATGGGAAAGGGAGGCGACCCACAACAGCAATGCAAAGTGGCTGACCTCTCTACGAGAGGAACACAGCAACCTCCCTGAACAAGCCCCAGTAACCATCACTGTGGCAGATGTCCAAGAAAGAGTCTCGGGTATGAAAAACTGGACAGCACCAGGACCTGACATGATCCATGCCTACTGGCTAAAGAAACTCACTGCCCTCCATGAGCGACTGGCAGCTCAAATGAACCAGCTGCTACAAAATGGGACTCACCCTGAATGGTTAACTGAAGGTCGCACAATCCTGATACAGAAGGATCCTCAAAGGGTTCAATCCCATCCAACTATCGGCCAATAACCTGTCTCTCTACAACATGGAAGCTCATATCAGGCATCATAGCGGCTAAGATAAGTGGTCACATGAATAAATACATGAGTACGGCACAGAAGGGCATCGGCTTAAATAGCAGAGGAGCCAAACACCAACTCCTTGTAGACCACACAGTCGCCCGAGACTGCAAAACCGACACACCAACCTGTGCACCGCTTGGATAGACTACAAGAAAGCCTATGACTCAATGCCACATACTTGGATCATTGAATGCTTAGAGATGTACAACATCAATAGGACTCTAAGAGCCTTCATTGCAAACTCGATGGGGCTGTGGAAAACCACCCTTGAAGCCAACTGCAAACCACTTGCACAAGTGTCCATCAAATGTGGCATATACCAAGGAGATGCTCTGTCCCACTGCTGTTCTGCATAGGCCTGAACCCCCTCAGCCAAATCATCAACAAGACTGGCTACGGATACCGACTGAAGAATGGGGCCACAATCAGTCACCTCCTCTACATGGATGACATCAAGCTGTACGCTAAGAGTGAGCGAGACATCGACTCACTGATCCACACCACCAGGATATACAGCACTGACATTGGGATGTCATTCGGACTAGAAAAGTGTGGTCGGATGGTTACAAAGAGAGGGAAGGTCGTCCGCACAGAAGGGGTCTCACTCCAGAAGGAACAATAGCAGACATAGAGCACAGTTACAAGTACCTGGGAATACCACAAACAAATGGCAACCTGGATGAGGTCACAAGGAAGGGAGCCACAGCCAAATACCTCCAACGAATAAGGCAAGTCCTGAGAAGCAGCTCAATGGCAAGAACAAGATCCGTGCAATAAACAGCTATGCATTACCAGTAATCAGATACCCTGCCGGAATAATCAGCTGGCCAATGGAAGAGATAAAGGCCACGGATGTTAAGACTCGGAAGTTACTAACCATGCATGGAGGGTTCCACCCCAAATCCAGCACCCTGAGACTGTACACAAGCCGTAAGGAAGGAGGCAGAGGACTAGTGAGTGTGAGAGCCACTGTCCAGGATGAAACATCCAAGATCCATAAATACATCAAGGACAAAGCCTCAACGGATGATATGCTCAGCGAATGTCTCAGGCAATGGGGAACAGAGGATGAGGGGCTAGAGGTTCCATCATGGGAGAACAAGCCCCTACATGGGATGTACCACCGACAAATAACTGAAGTGGCTGATATCAGGAAATCCTACCAATGGCTGGACAAAGCTGGACTCAAGGACAGCACAGAGGCTCTCATCCTGGCTGCACAGGAACAGGCCCTAAACACCAGAGCAATAGAGGCTCAGATCTACCACACCAGACAAGACCCAAGGTGTAGGTTGTGCAAGGAGGCCCCTGAGACAGTCCAGCACATAACAGCAGGGTGCAAGATGCTGGCAGGGAAAGCGTACATGGAACGACATAACCAGGTGGCGGGCATAGTGTACAGGAACATCTGTGCAGAATATGGACTGGAAGCCCCGAGATCGAAGTGGGAAACACCCCCAAAGGTGGTGGAGAATGACCGAGCTAAGATCCTGTGGGATCCAGATCCAGACAGACAAGATGGTGATGGAGAACCAACCGGACATTGTGGTGGTGGATAAAGAACAGAGGAAAGCCGTTGTGGTGGATGTAGCTATACCAAGTGACTACAACATCAGGAAAAAGGAGCATGAGAAACTGGAGAAATACCAGGACCTCAGGGAGGAACTGGAAAAGAACTGGAAGGTGAAGACCACAGTGGTGCCTGTGGTCATCGGGGCCCTCGGGGCAGAAACCCCAAACTGGAGCAGTGGCTAAAACAGATCCCAGGAACAACATCAGACATCTCAGTCCAGAAATGTGCAGTACTAGGCACAGCCAAGATACTGCGCAGAACCCTCAAGCTCCCAGGCCTCTGGTAGAGGACCCGAGTTCAGAGGATGAAAAGGACCACCCGCAGAGGGTGAGAAGGGAATTTTTTTTTTTTTTTTTATATATATATATATATTCATGCTGCACCTTTAAAGTGTTTGAATTGATTAAGTTTGAATGCATTGTTTTGGTAACTGTCTTGGTTAAATCATGTGTTAAAAATAAAAGACAAAACATAAAATCTGCAGGAAGTGATGGAGTTAAAGCTGAGCTGCTATTTCCTGTTTCCGCCTGCAGATGGCGCTCTGGTCTGGTCGTCTGGCGGCAGCGGCTTTCCCAGGTGATGACCGGTGGAGAGGCCGAACGGCTGCGCCTTCTGCTCCTCCTTCACTTCGGGCCGCAGCTTGAACCCCCCTGGAAACTGAGGTCAAAGAGCTCAGAGGGGGCAAAGGTCAAAGGTCTCTCCGTCAGCAGGCCCCTCAGGCGAGCGCGCCATCCCTCCAGCATCTGGGCGCGACCGGCGGCGGGACAGTGAGTCGGATCCCAGAAGATCTGAGGAGCCAGAACCTGAAACCCGCAGAAGTTCAGAATCCCGTTCTGAAGGAAGAGAAACCAACATGGAGGACTTTTAGATTTACAAACATTTTTACCAAATGAACCCAGAAAACGCTGAGGTCAGAGGTCAGCTTTTAACACTCCTGGTCATCCATCCATCCATCCATCCATCCATCCATCCATCCATCCATCCATCCATCCATTGTCAAACAGACAATAATCAATTAATTAAAATATCAAGAAAAACGTAAGCATTTATTGTATGGAGCTAAATTGGAGCCACAACATGTGTTCGAAATAAAACATTTAGAAACATAAAAAATCATTTTAAGTAGTATAATATTTTTTTTACTGAAGAATAAAATTCTGTGAATATATTCCCAGCTGTTGCATTCAGAGACTGTGGGAAATGGAAATGTCCTTAGAACAATTTAATGTTTTTGGTTTTGAAAAATAATGCAGATTCTTGCTGCTTATGCCAACATCACAAAACAAAAATATGATTTCAACAAATCTGTGCGTATTATTTTTCATAACCAGTCAGGTGGACATTGAATGTTATTTTTCCTGTTAAACCTTTTTTTGTTTTTTTTAAATAACTTTTTTCCACTTTGAATTGTTTTTTTAAATTATTTGATTTGTGCAAACTTTATGGGTTCAATGTAGCTCCACTTTTCCTTCCACTTTACTTTGTGATTCTGGTTCTTAAATGGACTTTCCTTCACAATCCTGCCAACGCTTCGATTCTCGCTGGAACCTTCACACTTTTTCCTTCCACTCAACTTTCCACGAACATGTTTCCTCTTTGGCCACCAGGTGACCTTGGTGTGTCTCACCTGCAGCGGCCACAGCGTGACGTTGATGTCTCCGTCGATGCCGTCAGGCTGAAACATGGACTCTGGGGCTCCGGTGGTGAACGACAGCACAGCCTTTTTGTCCTGAAGGAAACGCGGATCAGCAGCGCTCAGCATTTATTGCGTCAGGTCTGGTGACCTTCCCTGGGTGACTGACCTTGAAAACGCCCTTGCTGTAGATTTTCTGCAGGCTGAAGGCGAAGCCCTGCGTGAGGACGCGATCGAACCAACCCTTCAGGACGGCCGGGACGCTGAACCAGTACAGAGGAAACTGAGGAGACGACAGGAGGAATCACCTTCACATCCATTCAAACGAGGCACAAACCATCTCCTCTGGAAGACTGAGACTCTTTAAAGGGGCGTAAAGCGTTACGGTTTCACCGTTACTCCTCTCTTCTGTAAAGGAGCACATCTTTTTATTTTAATACGACATAAACCTCATTATAACGGCATTAAGGTGAAAATTGTTTTCATTTTAACAAGATTTTAACAAATCAGGTGTGTTAAACCCAGGTGTGTAAAACCCAGGTGTGTTAAACCTAGGAGTGTTAAACCCAGGTGTGTTAAACTCAGGTGTGTTAAACCCAGGTGTGTTAAACTCAGGTGTGTTAAACCCAGGTGTGTTAAACTCAGGTGTGTTAAATCCAGGTGTGTTAAGTCCAGGTGTGTGAAACTCAGGTGTGTTAAATCCAGGTGTGTTAAACTCAGGTGTGTTAAATCCAGGTGTGTTAAACTCAGGTGTGTTAAATCCAGGTGTGTTAAATCCAGGTGTGTTAAACTCAGGTGTGTTAAACCCAGGTGTGTTAAATCCAGGTGTGTTAAATCCAGGTGTGTTAAACTCAGGTGTGTTAAATCCAGGTGTGTTAAACTCAGGTGTGTTAAATCCAGGTGTGTTAAATCCAGGTGTGTTAAATACACGTGTGTTAAACCCAGGTGTGTTAAATCCAGGTGGTTTAAACCCAGGTGTGTTAAATACACGTGTGTTAAACTCATGTGTGTTAAATCCAGGTGTGTTAAAACCAGGTGTGTTAAACCCAAGTGTGTTAAACTCAGGTGTGTTAAATCCAGGTGTGTTAAATACAGGTGTGTTAAATCCAGGTGTGTTAAATACACGTGTGTTAAACTCATGTGTGTTAAATCCAGGTGTGTTAAAACCAGGTGTGTTAAATACATGTGTGTTAAACCCAGGTGTGTTAAATCCAGGTGGTTTAAATCCAGGTGTGTTAAACCAAGGTGTGTTAAATCCAGGTGTGTTAAACCCAGGTGTGTTAAATCCAGGTGGTTTAAACCAGGTGTGTTAAACCCAGGTGTGTTAAACTCAGGTGTGTTAAACTCAGGTTTGTTAAACTCTGGTTTGTTAAATCCAGGTGTGTTAAATCCAGGTGTGTTAAATACATGTGTGTTAAACCCAGGTATGTTAAATCCAGGTGTGTTAAACCCTGGTGTGTTAAATCCAGGTGTGTTAAATTCAGGTGTGTTAAATCGAGGTGTGTTAAACTCAGGTGTGTTAAACCCAGGCGTGTTAAACCCAGGTGTGTTAAATCCAGGTGTGTTAAACCCAGGTGTGTTAAATCCAGGTATGTTAAACCCAGGTGTGTTAAATCCAGGTGTGTTAAATCCAGGTATGTTAAACCCAGGTGTGTTAAATCCTGTGTGTTAAACCCAGGTGTGTTAAATCCAGCTGTGTTAAATCCAGGTGTGTTAAATCCAGCTGTGTTAAATCCAGTTGTGTTAAACCCAGGTGTGTTAAATCCAGTTATGTTAAACCCAGGTGTGTTAAATCCAGGTGTGTTAAATCCAGGTATGTTAAACCCAGGTGTGTTAAATACACGTGTGTTAAACCCAGGTGTGTTAAACCCAGGTGTGTTAAATCCAGGTGTGTTAA
Organism: Poecilia picta; assembly: GCA_033032245.1. NCBI lineage: Eukaryota > Metazoa > Chordata > Actinopteri > Cyprinodontiformes > Poeciliidae > Poecilia > Poecilia picta. The sequence continues at coordinate 35,472,086 of CM065355.1, read as the reverse complement.
ATACACGTGTGTTAAACCCAGGTGTGTTAAATCCAGGTGGTTTAAACCCAGGTGTGTTAAACCCAGGTGTGTTAAACCCAGGTGTGTTAAATCCAGGTGTGTTAAATACACGTGTGTTAAACCCAGGTATGTTAAATCCAGGTGTGTTAAACTCTGGTGTGTTAAATCCAGGTGTGTTAAATCCAGGTGTGTTAAACTCTGGTGTGTTAAATCCAGGTGTGTTAAACCTAGGTGTATTAAACTCTGGTGTGTTAACCCAGGTGTGTTAAATCCAGGTGTGTTAAACCCAGGTGTGTTAAACCTGGATTTAACAACTTGTAATCGTTTATTTTGCAGTAACTGAGAAACAATTGCTGGTGGAAACACATTTCCAGGTTGCTAAACTTTTTCTGATTGTATTAAACCAAACAAATTGGTGTCAAATAACCAATTCAGTTTTTTGCGTTTGTGCTGCAAAGTTTTTTGTTTGAACACTTTGATGATGACCTCTGACCTCTGGGAGCTTTTGTATTTCAGTAAATGACAGGGCCACAAACATTGGACACTTATTGAGCTGATGTTGCTCAGATGCAGAGGAGTGACGGTGGTGACCTCTGACCTGGAAGATGATCAGCTGCGCCTCCTGCAGCTTGCGCTGCTCGGCGGCGATGTCTTCGCTCAGGCGGCCCTCGGTCCAGGCCCGCATCGTCTCATCGCCGTACAGGAAGTGACCCGGGTTCTTCAGGTCGCCTAGGCAACAGAAACCCCATCAGCAAGAGGAGAAACTGCAGACAAACGGATCAGCACAGGAAACCAGCACCAAAATATGAAAGAGGGAAGGAAAAGAAGCACAAAATAACAAGACAAACATTAAAATATGGAAAAGATCTGCAGAGATGCTGGAAAAAAGAATAAGAAAAAGAATAAGACTTAAAAAAAACAGAACAAAAAATGAACTGAAATCTGCTGGTCACGCAGAAAAAAGTCATTTTCAGGTTTAACCATGTTATTCGCTAACAGACTGAGCATAAAGGATGACGACACGGGGGGCGTGGTCACCGATGATGTCATCCTGCGTGGCGCTGGCCCTGAAGTTCATGGCGTAAAGGTCAGACACGGTGACCCGGAAGCCCTGACCCGACAGCTCCTGGACCGCCGCGTCCCGCAGCGCCGCGTTGAACGAGGCTGGACTCTGGTGGGCGAAGACGATCAGAGCCGCTTTCTGAGCTGGACACACCGGAACCGGACCGGACCGGACCGAGCAGGTCAGAACACATTTCACATGGAGGAGGAGCTTTATTAGTAGTAATAAGTAATAACAGTTTATTAATGTTTATTATAATAATGTTAGAAGTAATAATTATTAATAATAAACTTGTTCTTTATGATTATACAAAAATAAAATGCATTTCTCGCTTCAAATATCAAATTAATTTAATAATTTATTTCCTTTGTGCTCCAGGAATAATATTTCATTTTCTGTGAGAATTGACAGATGTTCTTTAAATTTAACATGAAAACACATGTGACGCCTTGGAAACATAAAACAAACTCTAATTTAATGTCTAAATATGTTGCAATAAAAATAACCAAAGATTTTAAATTAACCGATTTCTAAATTACAAATATTTACATGTCACAATATTGTAATATTAAGGTGTTTAATTCTGGTTCAGGTAAAACACAAATATGTTTAATTTTAGATTAAAATAATAAATGTAATAAACTAAAGAGACTTTGAATCAAACTCTGAAGATGAAGCCAGAGAGAGGAAACCTTACCCATGCTGAGAGCGTGACGAGCCGCAGGGTTTAATCCACTGGTTAATCCACTGGGTTTAAATCCACTGGGTTTAAATCACTGGTTTAAATCCACTGAGGGTTTAATCCACTGGGTTTAAATCCACTGGGTTTAAATCCACTGAGGGTTTAATCACTGGGTTTAAATCCACTGAGGGTTTAAATCCACTGGGGGTTTAAATCCACTGGGTTTAAATCCACTGAGGGTTTAAATCCACTGGGTTTAAATCCACTGAGGGTTTAAATCCACTGGGTTTAAATCCACTGGGTTTAAATCCACTGAGGGTTTAAATCCACTGGGTTTAAATCCACTGAGGGTTTAAATCCACTGAGGGTTTAAATCCACTGGGTTTAAATCCACTGAGGTTTAAATCCACTGGGTTTAAATCCACTGAGGGTTTAAATCCACTGGGTTTAAATCCACTGAGGGTTTAAATCCACTCTGAGGCCACAGGAGCCTGAGAACCGACCGGATCTGAAGTCCAGACGGAGTGAATGTGTGAGGAGGAGGAGGAGCCGGTCCAGTTCAGCAGATGAAGAGACTGCAGGCGAGCCTGTGTGTGTGTGTGTGTGTGTGTGTGTGTGTGTGTGTGTGTGTGTGTGCGCGTGTGTGTGTGTGTGTGCGGTGTGTGTGTGTGTGTGTGTGTGTGTGTGTGTGTGTGTGTGTGTGTGTGTGCATTTGTTTGTAATGCCTTGTGGGGACGATTTTCCTGACATGTACTACGTTGTGGGGACTAATTGCTCTTTGTGGGGACCGAAGCCTGGTCCCCTAAAGGGGAAACCCTGTTTTAGGGTCAGGGGTCAGAGTTAGGACTAAGGTGTGAATTGAGTTTTGGTTGGTTAGGGTTAGGAAAAGGGTAAAGGTCAAGTTTAGGCTGCAGAAATGAATGGAAGTCAATGGAAAGTCCCCACAAAGATAGCTGCGCAAACAAGTGTGTGTGTGTGAGAAAGGCTGTGTGTGTGAGAGCCTTTGTGTGTGTGTGTGTGTGTGTGTGTGTGTGTGTGTGTGTGTGTGTGTCCGTCCCTTTCAGAGGATTATCTGCAGGGATCATGTGGTTTCTGAAACTCTTTATTCAGGTTTCAGTCGGTTTCGCTCAGACCAAACCGTGGGAAGCGTCACATCGATGGTCCTCTCTCCGCCTGTCTCCGGACGTCACGGGTCCGGCTGCAGCTTCCGGTTCCCCTGGGAGGAAAACACCAGGTCTTGACTGAGGTCTGGACCTGCAGCGCGGTTAGTGGAGGCAGGGAAGATACGGAGAGAAAATGGTGTCAAAATATACGGAGAGAAAATGGTGTCAAAATATACGGAGAGAAAATGGTGCAAAATATCGGAAGAAAATGGCCTCAATCCTGTGTGTGTAACAGCGGATTTGTAATCCACATCTTTGTGTGTAACAGTGGAGATTCGTATCTGTGAAACATGATCTGTAAACTGTAAAGAGGAGATTTGAAGATATGTGGTCCAATGGACACCAATATTAAATGAATTGTTCAGAAATGGGCTCTTTATGGATTTCAGACACAAACAGTTGAATGTGAAGATTCTGTGTGAACGTTAGTCAGATCATTATTTATTTTGAGTTTGGAAAGTCCTCATTTTGTTTGGTGAATAAATCCAGCAGCAGGTTCAGGTTTTCTTACGGCTTCAGACCAACACCCAGATAAATGACTGATCAAAGGTCAAAGCTACATTTTAAATATGTATTAATGATTAACTGCGATGAACTCTGGCTGTTTTCTAGTCTGATCTATGAATCCAATCTCTACATAAATTAGCTGTGTGTTGATGGAGGTTTTGACATAAAGATGAAACCAAAAACACAGAAAGTTTTGTGTTTTGCAGCATTAAGCTGTGAACTGGTGCAGGTCAGAGCTTTTCCAATGTCCTGCTGAAACCAGACGATCCACATCCACAGGGAGGTTCAGGTCCTGAAGATACGCAACGACCTGCTGGGCTCAAAGGTTAGTAGGAGAAAGACATCGGCTCCCACTAACAGTGAAACACGAGGAGGACAGAGTGTCTAGAGTTCAGCTACCAGTTAATCATTAATACATATTGTTGGGAATGGAAATCCTGATCGATGGATCATAATTAGTATCGACACACGGAGCATAAGGAGACGATTTAACCTTTAGAGTTTCTAAAGAGTCTGTCAGCGTCTGAGGAGGAGTTTAGCTGATTATATGGACTGAAGACACGCCCTGAAATCTCACCATGTGGACCTCAGTGTCTAACAGAATGTAACTCTTTACTATGGGCCCTTTGTCTAACAGCATGTGACTCGTTTTCCGACCTGGTAAAGCGTCTCAACAATATTTAAAATGTATCAATCATTTATCTGGGTTGGTCTGAAGCCACACTTTGCTGCTTCAGCAGCATGAAGACCTGGACCTGCAGATCTTCACCTGCTGCTGGATTTATTCACCAAACTAACTGAGCTTCAAACATAAAACATAAATTAACGAAGCTTCAAGGAGTTTTAATAATGGAGGAAGTCGAATGATTCGAGGAATTCATTCCTAGCATTTCTGTATAATCTGTATATGTACACATAGCTCCCATATTTTTTATTTATATTATTTTTATACTGAACCTTTTATTTTTATAAAAACCTTTGTACACTGTAAATACATATTTATACTCTGCACAGCACTTCTGGATAGACGCAAACTACATTTCGTTGCTTGTACTTGTGACGGTGCAATGACAATAAAGTTGAATTCTATTCTATTCTATTCTATAATCGTTTCAGCCTAGACTCTATCTATGTTTGTGACATCAAACCTTTTTCTGTTTGTAGTTTACTTTGAACAGATGGGGAAAAAAAATGGTTTTAAAGTATGAATGCTCCTCATCCGCCTCACCTCAGGTCATGTTTCCACTGAATGCAGCTAAATGTGACTCAGCTGGGCGAAAGTTGAACAGCAGGACTTTAGCAACGGGTCAGGACTTCAGCAACGGGACTTCAGCAGGAACTTCGCAACGGGTCAGGATTCAGCACGGTCAGGACTTCAGCAACGGGTCAGGACTTCAGCAACGGGTCAGGACTTCAGCAACGGGTCAGGACTTCAGCAACGGTCAGGACTTCAGCAACGGTCAGGACTTCAGCAACGTTCAGGACTTCAGCAACGTTCAGGACTTCAGCAACGGTTCAGGACTTCAGCAACGGGTCAGGACTTCAGCAACGGTTCAGGACTTCAGCAACGGTCAGGACTTCAGCAACGGTTCAGGACTTCAGCAACGGGTCAGGACTTCAGCAACGGTTCAGGACTTCAGCAACAGTTCAGGACTTCAGCAACGGTTCAGGACTTCAGCAACGGTCAGGACTTCAGCAACGGGTTCAGGACTTCAGCAACGGGTCAGGACTTCAGCAACGTCAGGACTTCAGCAACGGTTCAGGACTTCAGGTTCAGGACTTCAGCAACGGTTCAGGACTTCAGCAACGGTCAGGACTTCAGCAACGGTTCAGGACTTCAGCAACGGCGGTTCATTCAGGACTTCAGCAACGGTTCAGGACTTCAGCAACGGTCAGGACTTCAGCAACGGTTCAGGACTTCAGCAACGGTCAGGACTTCAGCAACGGTTCAGGACTTCAGCAACGGGTCAGGACTTCAGCAACGGGTCAGGACTTCAGCAACGGGTCAGGACTTCAGCAACGGTTCAGGACTTCAGGTTCAGGACTTCAGCAACGGTCAGGACTTCAGCAACGGGTCAGGACTTCAGCAACGGTTCAGGACTTCAGGTTCAGGACTTCAGCAACGGTTCAGGACTTCAGCAACGGGTCAGGACTTCAGCAACGGGTCAGGACTTCAGGTTCAGGACTTCAGGGTCGGGAGTTCAGGGTCGGGAGTTCAGGGTCGGTGTCCTTCAGCGTTAACACTGAGTCACATCATGAGGTCATTATGTGCAGCCGTTTGATCCGGCGTGTTGGACCAGGACGTCTCTAAATGTTGCTGGACATCCAGGTCTGGATCTGGGATCCTGTCAGAGGGTCAGTGATCCTGCAGCCGCTCCATCGGATCAGAGGCTGAGGAGATCAGAAAGGTCCTAATGCTCCAGAAACACCTGACCACATCGGTCCTGTGTACAGCGAAATATAAGATTTATACACAGAAATTCAATTAATTAGAATATTAGGGCAATTAATTTCAATTATTTATCTTCACCATAAGAAATAAAAGGAAATCAGAATATTTCACCCACTCCACAAATATTATGAGATATTTAAAACTTAGGCATAACTAGTTTTCTGTGTTTACGATAAAAAAGACAACACAGAAATAATTAAAACAAAATGGAATATTGCTGGAAAACCCATTTATTAGGAATCTTAGACACACATGATGAATTTCACACTGATGGATGTTTGACAACTTTATTTTTGTTAATTAATATTTCCACTGAGAGTGAAGGAAAACAATATTAGAAGATTACATCAACATTAAAAAATACAGTTTTTAAAACCATAATGAATCTGCTTAAAAGTTTTATTTTGAAAATATTTGGGATAAATATTCTAACTCGATGCATGACTGTATTCTTTTGTAAAACAATAAAAATTCAATGTCCATTTGTTCACATCCCTGATAATGAATGGAAACCAGCAGATTATTTAGAAAAGAGGGAGAGAGTTATCATTATTATTATTATTAATAACCTGGATGAGTGACGTCACCAGCCTGCACTAACCATGACGCTGCAGATGAACGTCTAGCACCACCTGCTGGACAGAAACCGGAAGTTTAAGTTTCTAATCTGCTTGATTTTTTATGTGTTTCACAATTATTCAATCAAAAACATGTCAAACAACAAAAGCAGTATTCAATCAAAAAAATCTTAAGAACTTTTTAATCATAAAAATATTTTTTTACAAAACAAAAAAATGTTTAAACAATTTAAAAAAAAAAAAAAAAATTGAAATCACAAATTTTTGTTTTAAACTTTTATTTTTGCATACCAGAATTTTTTGGCTGGGATTCAAAGTTTTTTTAAGCTCTTGTTCTTTGGTTGATCTGCTCACTTTGTGGCTCTCTGGTTTCTGCTTCGAGTTACAATGACAGCTAGAAAAGACTAAGTCGTATTTCTGATGCAAATAAAGCAATACTATGAACATTGTTGTCTTCCTAATATAATGTGTTTTTAAGTTTTCGTTAATTTCCAAGCAATCCTGAATTAAGAAGATGGTGGCTTGTAAATATTTGCCGCTACCAGTTAAAGCTAACGCTGCAGAGCAGAGCCAGACAGCCGAGCGGCTGATCCGCCTGAACATCCAGCTGTAAACTCCGTCCTATCTGAGCTCTGACAGGAAACATGCACAGGTAGGAGACCTTGAGGAACACGGTCATATTTATCTAAAAACTGTGAACCTGAACAGAACCAGATCTCTGACACCAGAGCTGCTACTGCTAAGCTATGAGGCTATTAGCTCCGTCAGGCTTAGGAAGCTAAACGCCGAACCGGAACCGAACCAGAACCAGAACCTCCCCGTTAGTCTCTGACACTAACGACAATAAGATAATATACTTAAAATAAGATAAAAACATTGTCTGTTAGAATGTTTAGATACTTAAATGTCACATTTTTACAAGAACAATGTCCGTGAATATTACCTACTAGCATAAGCTAAAGCTAATGTTAGCCACAAAGTTTAAGTAAAACTCAACGAGGCTCCATCTTAAAATCTTCCTCCAGCTTGTTGGGGCTTCGGATCATGTTCAAACCTCGGCTAAGCCGTAAAATGATATTTTTATTGGATCGGAAACAATCGAGCCGCTTTTCCCCAAACGCGGAAGCTGAGTCCACTATATAGAGCTTTGAGTTGACGTCACAGGATATGACGTTGTCATCGCTCGGCGCCATCTTTGGTGTCCACAGACCTAAACAAACTATTCAGAACATCACCGGTGTTTTCATTGTGTTCATTGTGGAGACCGGAGGGTGAGCTCCAATTACAGAGGGGTCACACTCTTAAGCCTCCCTGGAAAGGTCTATTCAGGGGTCCTGGAGAGGAGTGTCCGTCGGATAGTCGAACCTCGGATTCAGGAAGAGCAGTGTGGTTTTCGTCCTGGTCGTGGAACACTGGACCAGCTCTACACCCTCAGCAGGTCCTGGAGGGTTCTGGGAGTTCGCCCAACCAGTCTACATGTGTTTTGTGGACTTGGAGAAGGCGTTTGACCGTGTCCCTCGGGGGGCCTTGTGGTGGTTCTCCGGGAGTATGGGGTACCGGGCCCTTTGATACGGGCTGTCAGGTCCCTGTATGACCGGTGTCAGAGTCTGGTCCGCATTGCCGGCAGTAAGTCGGGCTCGTTTCCGGTGAGAGTTGGACTCCAAGGCTGCTGCCCTTTGTCACCGATTCTGTTCATTACTTTCATGGACAGAATCTCTAGACCAGCCGAGGTGTTGATCCGTTTTGGTGGCCTTAGGATCGCATCTCTGCTTTTTGCGGATGATGTGGTCCTGATGGCTTCATCAGATCGTGATCTGCGGCTCTCTCTGAAACGGTTCGCGGCCGAGTGTGAAGCGGCCGGGATGAGGCTCGTGCCTCCAAATCCGAGGCCATGGTCTTGAGCCGGAAAAGGGTAGAGGTCCTTCTCTGGGTCAGGGGGGTCGTCCTGCCTCAAGTGGAGGAGTTTAAGTATCTGGGGATCTTGTTCACGAATGAGGGAAGAAGGGAGTGGGAGATCGACAGGCGATTGGGGCGGCGTCTGCCGTGAAGCGGCGCTGTACCGATCCGTCGTGGTGAAGAGAAGCTGAGTCAAAAGGCGAAGCTCTCAATTTACCGGTCGATCTACGTTCCCACCCTCATCTATGGTCATGAGCTTTGGGTCATGACCGAAAGAACGAGATCACGGATACAAGCGGCCGAAATGGGTTTCCTCTGCAGGGTGGCTGGGCTCTCCCTTAGAGAGAGAAGCTCGGTCATCCGGGAGGGACTCAAAGTAGAGCCGCTGCTCCTCCACGTCGAGAGGAGCCAGTTGAGGCTCGGGCATCTGGTCAGGATGCCTCCTGGACGCCTCCCTGGTGAGGAGTTCAGGTCCCACCGGGAGGAGGGGAGACCAGGACACGCTGGAGGGACTATGTCTCTCGGCTGGCCTGGGAACGCCTTGGGGTTCCTGGAGGAGCTGGAAGACGTGGCTGGGGGGGGAAGTCTGGGCCTCCCTTCTGAAGCTGCTGCCCCGCGACCCGACTCCGGATAAGCGGAAGAAAATGGATGGATGGATGGATGGATGTTAGCTCCGTTAGCTTAGCATCCTCGCATTGTTTCCAAGCAGGAAAATAGTGAAACGAAAGTCCGCTTTCCATCTTTTTACCGTTTCAGTCGTGTGATCGGACATTACAGACAATAACGCAGCAAGTTCGAGCACAGCTAAAATATTTTAAGTAACTTGGATTGAAAAAATCTGCGACTGTTGTTTTTATACTGCGAGACTGTTGCTATGGACACCAAAGATGGCGCTGATACCCCTCCGACTGATGTCACGCGTGGAAGCACTCATGAACATCCTGGGCGGGGCTTAAGGACAAGAAATGTAAGACGTGTTCCGATTGGTTAGCGCTGACTGAAGCGGATGACTCCCTGAGATCCCAGAACTCTGTCCGGAACTGCAGGGCTGCGTGACACAGGATGTGAATGAAAGGTAAGTAATGTTCACAAAATGACGCCGTTTAGCAGCTACTAGAGTCTCCACCATGTTTCAAAGAAGAAATCCTACACAACTTATGACAACAGTCGCATATTTTATCTGCCCCGATCCCCGGTAGCATATTGTGCTAGCTAAGGTTAGCACTAGGTAAAGTTATCGTGCTAGCTAAGGTTAGCACTAGGTAAAGTTATCGTGCTAGCTAATGTTAGCACTAGGTAAAGTTATCGTGCTACCTAATGTTAGGACTAGGTAAAGTTATCGTGCTAGCTAATGTTAGCACTAGGTAAAGTTATCGTGCTAGCTAATGTTAGCACTAGATAAAGTTATCGTGCTAGCTAATGTTAGCACTAGGTAAAGTTATCGTGCTAGCTAATGTTAGCACTAGGTAAAGTTATTGTGCTAGCAAATGTTAGCACTAGGTAAAGTTATTGTGCTAGCTAATGTTAGCACTAGGTAAAGTTATTATGCTAGCTGTTAGCACTAGGTAAAGTTATTGTGCTAGCTAGTCACATAGCTATATTTTTTGGGCTATTGGATTATGTCATCTTAAATGGTGGATATTTTGATCTTATAATCTTTGTCTAGTTTCTACTACAGATATCTTAGGACACTTTCCATTAGAAAATAATTCCTTAGTACTTTGTTTAAAGGTTTTGTTGGCTCTAGTGGCCTTTATTTGAAAGTAGTTTGACAGGAAGGAGGTTAGTGAGAGAGGGGAAGACATGGAGCAAATGTCACCAGGCCAGGAATCAAACCTGCGACCATCACCATGAGGACTAAGGCCTGAATACTTAATAAGTATTCCTTAATACTTATTAATAAATATTAAGGAATACTTATTAAGGAATACTTAATAAGTATTCCTTAATACTTATTAAGAAAGAGAACTAGTTCCACTTGTAACATGGAAAAATAGTGTTGCTACCTTGTTTATAAGCATGAAATGCAGAGAAACTCATTGTTTCTCTGCATTTCATGCTTATGTAACATATTGGTGATATGTTACATGAGGTCGGTTGTTTTTAAGTTTTACCTGGAATACAGTTTGTTTATACATATCTTCAGTTTGTACTGGAAGTTCATTGGACTTTTCTTTTAAAAAGTTTCAAATAAATTAAAGTAAAATGTAACTGAACTCATCATCAGTTCATTTATTTGCATTAGCCATGTCCATCATTTTCCGCCTGGTAACATAAGTTTTAGTTTTCATTGTTTATGAGAGTTGGGGGGTTATGTTCATTTTCCTTTTTCAAAATGGCTGCCATCGGTTTGAAATCAAAGAAAAATAAGCTTATATTTCCCCTTGTGATTCATGGCTGTTTATTTTTTAGCCAACTATTAAAAAGTTATAATCGAAAAACAGTTACTAAGTGTTTTAAGGGTCAAACTCAGCATAAAACTGTAAATTTCACCTTTATACAAATAACTAAACATGTTTACATTTATTTTCTTGCCTTTGATACAAACGTCAATGTATTTTAAACAATCACAACAATCTTTTATTTAATAATAAAGGTTAATCTGGTTCCTTTTTACATTCCTAAAGTCACTAAATGTTTCCTGTTGGCGGCTTTAAGATTTCGGAGCCGCGCCTGAAGGCAGCACCGTCATCACATGACGTCACAGAGAGCGTCTCTTTTCCCTCAGCGTCCAACGCGTGTTGCCATGGTGATTGTTCATAAGGAGAGCTCTACCGCCCCCTGGTGACGAAGTGGAGACACGTCACTTAAAAACTATCAAAACCAGAATATTGATGACGGAATTATTATTTATTAAGGAATTATTTACTTAAAATGAGCTCATATTTTTTGCTAAAATTTATTTCTAAGTTATTTTAATCTTTTTAAGTGTAATAAGATATTTCCACAAGAAACTGCACAGAAATACGTGGAATATTTTAAGTTTTTGCAGTCGAATATTTGCTTTATAAGATTTCTCCAACCAGAATGGATTTCAAATTAACTTCAACCAAAAACATGAAGGTTTTGCTATCAATTTTAGTTTTATTTTTAATTTAAATTATTTATTGTTTTTTTTTGTCACTTATATCATTTGAAGGTTTGTTTGTTACACTTGAAAAGCTACAAAAATGTAAATTGTGACAATAAAGTCCCTGCAGATCTGGTTTGAATTTAAGTTTGTAAATTGTTCAGGGAGCCTTTTGAAAACCTTCATGAATAATTGATCAGATAAACCATCTGACTTTCCTCTGTTAGCGTTTCTAACCTCGTATTCATCATCTGGGATGTTTGGGCTGCACTTGGTCTGGTTCCTCACCTGGACCGTCTGCATGGGGATGAAGCCCCAGCAGCACAACCAGGATCACTGGGACACTGAAACCCCCCCACCACGATAAGGTGGCAGCCATGGAGGGGATGTGTGTGTGTGTGTGTGTGTGTGTGTGTGTGTGTGTGTGTGTGTAGTGTGTGTGTGTGTGTGTGTGTGTGTGGTGTGTGTGTATTTAACCTATTAATTATGTAAGGAGAGAAAATGAGAGAGAGAATAAAGTTTAGTAACATGAGGAGGTGAATTAGACGTTTCTTGGTCCTTTTTCTTCTCTTTTATAGCAGCAGACGACTCAAAGCTCAACAACACAAAAGCTTTATATTTATTACAAAGTATTAATCTAAGGATGAATTTCTTCCTGAAATAGAAATGATTTCTCATTAGATTCTCTGCTTTCATACTTTGATGGATTGTTCTTTGTTTTTCCCTTTCCTACAGTTTTTCATGTTAAATTGCACTTTATTGTTAAGTTTGTTATTCTGTCTTGAATCCATTATTCTAAATAAAGACTAACACAAAGATCACACTGTAACTTTTATCTTTGATAAAACCTGTTTGCTTCTTATAACAAACAAACCAGATATAACAAGTTTGGGCTTCTTCAGGGTTCAGACTGAAAAGGTCCAAAAGTGTTAAATCCGCTTCATGTTTGGTATAAAACCAGGATTTATCAAAGAAAACAGGTAAATGGACTGAACTTATGAAGAGCCTTGCTGGTCAGGTTGACGACTCAAAGCTCTTCACACTACAGTCACATTTACAGCCACTAAAAAAGCCACTGCATGATCCTTTAGCTAATCTGATTTAAAATACGGATCTAAACTGAATAACGAGCTGCAATTCAGTGCAATTCAATACAAAAAGTGAGTAGAAAAGGCAAAACTAAAGGACAAACCATAAAAGCACAAGAACAGTGAAAATAACCAGAAATCATCATAATTAAAGGAAGAATTTAAACTCTTAAATCAAGACGTTGGCATAAACATTGAGCTGAGTGTCGTGGCATCGAACCGTCTGCCGCTAGAACAGCGAAGGGAAAAGGTTGAAACGGTTCGTTCAATCTGGAGTTTCTTTTGGGGGCAATTTATAGTGACCAACTGACCTGACCGGCATGTTTTGGGGGATGTGGGGGAAAACCAGAGTACCTGGAGAAAACCCACGCAAACACGGGAGAACATGAAGCTCCACACAGATCAGCTCTGTGAAGGCGCAGCGCTAACCGCTGCACCACCGCGCTGCCCACGTTTTTACAGTCGGTTGGGATCTTTGTTCTGCTTTGTCAGTCGGGGGAACTTTGACCTTTCAGAGGTCGTCCTGACGGAGCGTCGCTCGGCGCCACGTTCACAACAAGAGTCATTCTTAGGCCTGATCCTGACTCTCTTCTCTCTTTGGTCGTCTGGTTGATTTCTTCCATCCGAGGAAGTTTCTTATTCTTTTCCAAACAGACTTTTTGGACTTTTTCTTCTTACCATCCTGGAGGGTTTCAGTTTTATCCACATCCTCCAGGATGGTCTCTGCAGGGATCTTGGATTCTTCTGCAGGGATCTTGGTTTGTTCTGCAGGGATCTTGGTTTGTTCTGCAGGGATCTTGGATTCTCCTGCAGGATCTTGGGTTCTTCTACAGGGATCTTGGGTTCTTCTACAGGGATCTTGGGTTCTTCTACAGGGATCTTGGGTTCTTCTGCAGGGATCTTGGGTTTTTCTGCAGGGATCTTGGGTTCTTCTACAGGGATCTCGTTTGTTCTGCAGGGATCTTGGGTTCTTCTGCAGGGATCTTGGGTTCTTCTGCAGGGATCTTGGGTTCTTCTGCAGGGATCTTGGGTTCTTCTGCAGGGATCTTGGGTTCTTCTGCAGGGATCTTGGGTTCTTCTGCAGGGATCTTGGTTTGTTCTGCAGGGATCTTGGTTTGTTCTGCAGGGATCTTGGTTTGTTCTGCAGAGATCTTGGGTTCTTCTGCAGGGATCTTGGGTTCTTCTGCAGGTTCCAGGTCTGAGGAACAACCTGGAAAGGTTTCTGATGATAATTCGTCCTTTAAAGAAACTTCCTGACTTGGAGATCTGATCAGGTTGAACTGAACCTCCAAGTTTTCCTGCTCCTCCTCTTGGAAATCTTCTTTTTCTGCTCCTGGAGTTTCAGGCATCAGCTCTTCTTTTGCTCCCTCCATCTCTTCCACCCAGATGATCTCCTGCTGGGTTTGGTCAGCCTGTTTCCCAGCAGTAACTTTGAACGTCTCCAACTCAGCCTGAGTCTCTCTTTCCTTGTCCTGCAGGAATTGAATCTCGTTGGCTGAGTTGTTGAGGAGGACGGCGTTCGTTGTTCTCAAGCTGGTGATCAGAGCCTCGTCCTCCTCAGATTTCTGCAGATAAGCTTCTCTCTGCTGAACGACCTGGAGCTCCAGGTTTTCTACCTGCTGGTGCAGGATAGTAGAAAACCTCTGGTGTAACTCGTGAAGAAGCTTCTGTTTGGTTTCCTGGTCTGTAAGAGCCGTTTCCTGCTTCTTCACCTTCTGCATCGACGCCTCGAGCTGCTGGGATAAACTCATGATGTCTTTGTTATACATACTTTGCAGCTCATCGTATGAAGCCTGAAGCTGATCCAGGTCATTCAGCAGCATGTTCCCAGTGTTTTGCGTAGCTGTGAGCATTATCGACAGTTTTTCGGAGAACTTATCCTCAGCTCTTAGTATCTCAATGAGCTGACGGTTCTCATTCGTTGTTTTCAGGTTGGCGTCTCTCTCTTCATTGACCTTCTGTCGATACGTTTCTACGTCTCTTTCCAGTCTAGAAACCTGGCCTTCATACTTGGAAAGGAGATCAATGTGTGAGAGTTTGTTCTGCTCCAGTTCTTCTTCCAGGCTTTTCTCACGGTCCTGTAGGATATCGATCTTTTCTGACATTTTCTGAATCATGTCATCCTTTTCAGTCGTCATTTTCTCCAGCAGCCGTTGTTTCTCACTGAGCTTCTCTACACGAGTCTTTAGCGTCTCGGCCTCCTGCCTCAGAAGAGAAACCTCAGCTTCATACCTGGAGTCCAGCTCCTTGTAGGAAGTCTTTACTTTGTCCAGTTCTTCTTGGAGCGTCTCACTTTTCTTCCTCTCAGCCAGTATTTCAGCTGTAAAGGATTCCTGGCTGAGGATGTGGGCCACCTTTAGCTCCACATAGTCTTGTTGTAAGGACTTCTTCTTCTTGCCCTTCACATCGATGTTAACCTTTGCAGCAATGGCCGCAGCTTTAAGGGCTGCTGGGTCACTGAACTTCTCCACTCTCTCAAGTTCCTTCTTTGCCTCTTTTTTCTTGTTGAAGAAGGTTTCCTTGAGAGCTTTCTGCCATTTCCACTGGACTTTAGTCTCCTCCAGTTCTGCCTCCTGGTCGCCCAGTTTCTGGTGGTCTTCATACCTTCCGGCTCTCTCCATCTCCAGAAGGGAGCGCAGCCGTTGGATTTCCCCCTGAAAGGCATTCGGGTCCGCAGGAGGGATCCGGTCTTGGGGGTTTGGCTGGGCTCCACTTCTCGTGGAGTGATGGGTCCCCATCACTCCACTCTGGTCTCTCGGTGCACGATGTGACATTTTCTCCGATATTCAATCAATAAAATCGTGGCTTCGTAAACTTCCTGAACGGTCGCTTCGAAAGGGCTTTGCGAATGTCTGAACGGGTCAGTGATATTGCAAGCAATGAAAATTATGCAGATTTGTGTTACATACAATTCTGCAGTTGATGACATCACAGATCTGATTGCCAGTGACATCACAGAGTCTTCATTTGCTGGCGCCATCATTCCAAATATCTCACTCTTTAGTCTTGTTTACATTCAAAATAGTTCATGGTTCACTTGCTTTTCATCCCATATTTCAGGGGCATCAAACTCATTTCTATTTTAGATCAAAAATCTAAAGTTCTTAGAAATTTTCAATTTCAGCAAATAAATCAAAGTAAAACTGAGCTGTTTTGCATATCTTTAGACCACAGAGTCTGTCCATTTTCACACATCGATAAGACAAAGTTTAACTTAAGGTGATTTGCCTCCATTGTTCCCCAGACAACAATGTCTCATTCAGTTCGGGTTGGACGACAGCTGGACGGCTGTCCTCAAAGTGAGAACATTAGCATCGCGGTCGCAGCAGGACGAATTATTCTCCTCTTCACCGTATGAAGGGATCTGGAAAGGAGCCCAAAAGTTTCTAAAACAGACATTTAACTGGAGACAACCTGCTAATTCTGCAACTATAAAAATCATAGAAAAAGGTTTTCTCTATGTAACAGTTTTTAGTTTTTTATACTCTATTTTATTTTAAATATTATATTTTCTGAAGACCCATATGATGTGAAATGAACATTGGACTTGGTTTTCCCTCGCCCGGACGCGGGTCACCTGGGCCCCCCCTCTGGAGCCAGGCCTGGAGGGGGGGCACGATGGCGAGCGCCTGGTGGCCGAGCTTTTACCCATGGAGTCCGGCTGGGCTCAGCCCCAAGAGGAGACCTGGGTCCCTCTCCAACGGGCTCACCACCTGTCGGAGGGGCCAAAGGGGTCGGGGGCAATGCGTCATGGGGGCAGCCGAGGGAGGGACCCTGGAGGTCTGGGGGACCCTGGAGGTCTGGGGACCCTGGAGGTCTGGGGGACACTGGAGGTCTGGGGAACCTGGAGGTCTGGGGGGACCCTGGAGGTCTGGGGGACCCTGGAGGTCTGGAGGACCCTGGAGGTCTGGAGGGACCCTGGAGGTCTGGGGGGACCCTGGAGGTCTGGGGGGACCCTGGAGGTCTGGGGGAACCTGGAGGTCTGGGGGGACCCTGGAGGTCTGGGGGACCCTGGAGGTCTGATCCTCGGCTGCAGAAGCTCTTGGGATGTGGAACGTCTCCTCTCTGGTGGGGAAGGAGCCGGAGCTGGTGTGAGAGGCTGAGAGGTTTCGGCTAGAAATAGTCGGCCTCACCTCGACGCATGGCTCTGGTTCTGGAACCGTCTTCTTGAGACGGGCTGGACGTACTTCCACTCTGGAGTTGCCCACGGCGAGAGGCGCCGGGCAGGAGTGGGCATACTTGTTGCCCCCCATCTTGGCGTTGGGGTTTACCCCTGTGAACAGAGGGTCGCCTCCCTCCGCCTACGGTGGGGGGACGGGTTCTGACTGTTGTCTGTGCTTACGGGCCGAACAACAGGTCAGATTACCCCCCTTCTTGGAGTCCTTAGAGGGGGTACTGGAGATGCCCCTCCTGGGGACTCCCTTGTTCTGCTGGGGGACTTCAACGCTCACGTGGACAATGACAGTGAGACCTGGAGGGGCGTGGTTGGGAGGAACGGCCCCCCTGATCTGAACTCGAGTCGTGTTCTGTTGTTGGACTTCTGTGCTCGTCACGGTTTGTCCATCACGAACACCATGTTCAAGCATAAGGGTGTCCATACGTGGACTTGGCACCAGGACACCTTAGGCCGCAGTTTGATGATCGATTTTGTCATTGTTTCATTGGATCTGCGGCCGTATGTCTTGGACACTCGGGTGAAGAGAGGGGCGGAGCTGTCCACTGACCACTACCTGGTGGTGAGTTGGCTCCGGTGGTGGGGGAGGAAGCCGGTCAGACCTGGCAACCCAAACGTGTAGTGAGGGTCTGCTGGGAACGTCTGGCGGAGTCTGTGAGACGGAGCTTCAACTCCCACCTCCGGCAGAACTTCGAACACGTTCCGGGGAGGTGGGGGACATTGAGTCTGAGTGGACCATGTTCCGTGCCTCCATGGCCGAGGCGTCTTATCAGAGCTGTGGCCACAAGGTCGTTGGTGCCTGTCGCGGCGGTAACCCCCGAACCCGTTGGTGGACACCTTTGGTGAGAGACGCCGTCAGGCTGAGGAAGGACTCCTATCGGGAGTTTGGAGAGGCCATGGAGAAAGACTTCCGCACAGCTTCGAGGCGATTCTGGTCCACCATCCGGCGTTTGTGTGTGTATTAACTAGCATTGAAGCTAAAGTGGTACAATTTAGTGGTAAAAGTGGTAAAATTGGATCGTTGCACCAACGTTACTAGGTCCACGTTAATCTGCACCACGTCAAGTGAATGCAGATGATTTATTTACCAAGCATATTGTCAGTGTTGTCGGGAGCCAGATGTAAAATGTAAAACTAAGTTGGTAGATCACAGGCCGAAGGAGGATATTCACATAATTTCTGTTTTTTATTATTTGGTGTGTATGTGTGTCTTGTACTTAGTTTTATTCCGAATTAGATGTAATATGCCTTTTGCTGTGTTATGATATTAAATTAAATTGGTGTTCTCCTGATTCCCCTTTCTAGTCTGATCAGCAGCTGAAGCAGGACAGGCTGTAGGTCTTACTTATTCCTTCAGAGCATGAGGACGGAGAGACCAGCAAGTGTTGAGTCAGAGAAGGTCAGCTAGGGAATGAAGTGTTGCTTTTAGGGGCCATTGCTCATCCTTAAGCCCCACCCAGAATGTTCATGTGTGATTCCCAAGCAAATAAAGTTTTAGTTCAACCAAAAAACAGGAGCTTCAAAAAAATTTAGACTCAACCAAAAATTTAGGTTGACAACCAAAAAATTCTGATATGCAAAATTAAAGTTTCACACAAAAATTAGTGATTTCAATTAAAAATAACTTTAAACATGTTTTTGTTTTGTAAAACATTATTTTTTATGATTAAAAAGTTTTAAAGATTTTTTTGTTTTAATTTTTTTTTTGTTGATTGAATTATTGTGAGACAAATCTAACTCCATAGATTTTGGGTTCATTCCCAGGTCAATGTGAAAATGACTCAGATTCACCAGAAACCATCAAACACAGATCAGATCTTAAAGTTTGAGGGCAGAAGGTGAGATGATGGCGCCACGCGGTTCTCTGTCCCACATCTCAGCTCCCTGAAGATCAAACTCTTCATCCGCCGGCCTGCAGAGGAAACGCCCAACAGGAAGCTGCTCAGTAATGTGTTGTCTCACTACAAGCATGTCGTTTTCTCTGGAGGTTCATGCTGCTGCAGATGATGATGATGACGACGAAGAGGCAGGGGTCACTCATCTGGTGACCTTCAGCTCTAAAACTGGAGGGAAACCTGATGACCTCATTCGGTTCTGCTGAAATCTGCTGAGTAAACTCTCCATGATGAGGGTCCATTCTGAACAACAGTTCCTCACGGAACCAACGTTCTTCTGGTTTCTAAACGCCAGGTCTAAACTGGGCCTAAACCAGGTCTACACTGGGTCTAAACTGGGCCTAAACCAGGTCTAAACTGGGTCTAAACTGGGCCTAAACCAGGTCTAAACTGGGCCTAAACCAGGTCTGAACCGGGTCTAAACCAGGTCTAAACTGGGCCTAAACCAGGTCTGAACCTGTTTAGGTCTGAACCTAAACTGAGCCTAAACTGGGCCTAAACCGGATCTAAACCGGGCCTAAACCAGGTCTAAACCAGGTCTAAACTGGCCTAAACCGGGTCTAAACTGGGCCTAGACAGGGTCTAAACTGGGCTTAAACCAGATCTAAACTGGGCCTAAACCGGATCTAAACTGGGTCTAAACCAGATCTAAACTGGGCCAAAACCGGATCTAAACTAGGCCTAAACCGGATCTAAACTGGGTCTAAACTGGATCTAAACTGGGCCTAAACCAGGTCTGAACCTGTTTAGGTCTGAACCTAAACTGAGCCTAAACTGGGCCTAAACCGGATCTAAACCGGGCCTAAACCAGGTCTAAACCAGGTCTAAACTGGGCCTAGACAGGGTCTAAACTGGGCTTAAACCGGATCTAAACTGGGCCTAAACCGGATCTAAACTGGGTCTAAACCAGATCTAAACTGGGCCAAAACCAGATCTAAACTAGGCCTAAACCGGATCTAAACTGGGTCTAAACCGGATCTAAACTGGGCCAAAACCAGGTCTAAACCAGGTCTAAACCAGGTCTAAACTGGGCCTAAACCAGGTCTAAACCAGGGTCTAAACTGGGCTTAAACCGGATCTAAACTGGTCCTAAACCGGATCTAAACTGGGTCTAAACCAGATCTAAACTGGGCCAAAACCGGATCTAAACTAGGCCTAAACCGGATCTAAACTGGATCTAAAACTGGGCCAAAACCAGGTCTAAACTGGGCCTAAACAGGGTCTAAACTGGGTCTAAACCGGATCTAAACTGGGCCTAAACTTGTCTAAACCAGGTCTAAACTGGGTCTAAACCGGACCTAAACTGGGTCTAAACCGGATCTAAACTGGGCCTAAACTTGTCTAAACCAGGTCTAAACTGGGTCTAAACCGGACCTAAACTGGGCCTAAAACACAAAACACCTGGAGAAAATGTCTGAGACAAAAGCAGATTAGTTACATTGTGGTTTCCTTACATTGTTTCTTCTTTGTTCTGTTTCATGTTCTGGTTTGGATCAAGGCAAAGGGAGTTTTTAGACCAAATGGTCATTTTTAGAAATATTTCCTGACTCCAAGTGTGAAAGGTTAATGGATTCAGTCAGAGCAGATGTATATCTGTGTAATGAGGTCAGCATGTTGTGTCAAGATGTGCATAATTATCAGGCAGATTCTTTTCTTTGAGAAAAAAAATCTCCTGTTAGTTTAGAAAACAACAACAAACTCAGGAAAACAACATTGAGTTTCATCAGAATCAGAGAAACGAGACAAGTTTCTAAAATACAGACGACTTAAGAAACATGTAGTTTTATTCTTTGGCTTTTCTTTTATTTTGCTTGTATTTCCTCTGATTCATTTAAAGCACTTTGATTTGCCTTGTTGCTGAAAATGTGCTAAATAAATAAAATTACCTTCACTACTCTTACACTGTAAAGAATTAACTTCAATAATTTGGTTCATTCAGCCTGTCAAAGAAAACAACCTGGGTGTTAATTTTCAAAGTTATATTTTCACCATGTTATTCCTACATTTATAAATGTCTGAGTTCAAAACTAAATATTTAATTCAACAGCTAAATATTTAGTTTGGAATAAAATGTTTAGTCAGCAAAATAATTGTTAATTTGGAGCTAAATGTTTAGTTTAAAACTAAATATTTAATTCAATATTTAAATATTGAAAACTCAATGAAATAACTATTTATTTAACTAACATCTTAAATTAAATATTTTGCTTTTGTAAAACTTACAGCAGCCTAAAGATGTGCGCTGGCTCCCCCTAGAGGGCCACTTCTCCTACATAAAGTGGCACAGAAGCCTGCCACACTTTTCAGTGGATTGTTTCTGTCTGATCCAGACGAAGACCTTGAGGTTTCTCTGTTGGAGGCGTGAAAAGGTTCAGGGGTTTGGTTTCTTCAGCTTCTGAAAATACCTGCAAGCTGCAGGGAAGACGGGCGGTTTGGTAACCATGACAACTATTAAGAGAATAAGATCATTAACTTCTGGATAGTTATTTTCTCTTATGCTCCCGGATTCAATGATTCCATGCGTGGAAACAAAAGCCACACAGAGACGACAGCATCACAATAATCAGCATTTATTCAAGACAAATGGATATTATCACCAGAAAAACACATCAGAAACCTCAGAGCAGAAACACATGAATTTACCTGAGAGGAAACGACAAACAGAAAGCAAGAACGTCATTGGAGAAATTGCAAAGAGCAAAATTTGATCTGTTACTCTGTGTGGACAGTTTTATCTTCTTTTCTTTAATTTATTCAAATAAGGTGTATCTTTGCTCATCCAACCAGGACCTGTCTCTGACTCTCTCTCTAAAGCCATTTGTCCCCATTGTCTAAGGAAGAGGTTCCCAAACTGTGGGGCGCGCCCCCTAGGAGGGGCGCTGTGCCATTGCAGGGGGGACGCGGGAAGCCGCCTGGATGAAAAAAAACACAACAAAACAGAACCTGAACGCTGAATGTTCTGGGTTTTTACCTCAGAATGACCGACTCTCTGTTATTCCTGTCAGTCTAGTACAGTAGAGCTTCACTCCCCACATCTGTGTCTCTGTCACTTTATCAGCAGTTAAACTGTCTAATCCGTCGTTACCATGGTAACCTGTTTTTCCGAGCCGCCTCTAAACGCATCATGACGCTACATGCTGGGTTTCCACCTGAAGGAGACCTGATGCTGCTGCAGGTGTTAGAATCATGGCAGCAAAACACAAAGAACTTTCCGCAGTTTTTCCCCCAAACTGAGCGACTGATGAGTGAAGCTGCAGGTAAAGCAGCTAACAGACGACTAGCTGACATCAATACAGCAGCTTAAGCTTAACAAGGAGCCTGTAGGCTACCGATGTTGTTGTCTATGTTTAGCTACATAGATTCACATTCGTTTTGCTCCCAACAGAGTCGATCCCCCCCCCGTTCTTAGAGTCACCCCTCCCTTCGCTAACACACATCGTTCAACCAGACAGATATTTGTAATCCATAGGGGGGAACAGAAAGTGTTTGTACACCACTGGGGAGGCGAGCTTCTCCTGATCTCCTGCTGGTTTATGGCTTTCACAGATCAGTGTGCAGACAAAGGGCAGATCAGAGATCTGACCCTTAAGCCCAGGTAACATAAAGGTCAATAGGCCAGAATAAGTTATACATTTTAAAACGATAATTAGGCTATTTCAATCAAGTCATGTTAAATGTTAAAGCTAGTTTATTTTAAATACATTTTCTTAACACAAGCAGAGGGGGGGGGTGTTGGTAACCACGACAACACAAGCAGAGGGGGGGGGGGTGTTGGTAACCATGACAACACAAGCAGAGGGGGTGTTGGTAACCATGACAACACAAGCAGAGGGGCGAGCCTCACATTTCTTTTGTCCTCTTATCAGTTCAGCAAAAGTGACTAAAGCTTCCAGCAGGAGAGCAGAAACTCATCAGATCACGTTTCTCACTGACCAAAGTTTTCCTGTTCTGGAAACAGATAAAGTTCAACAACCCAAATGTAACAGAGGAAACGCTGTCATGGTCATGAAGGAGACCGATTAAAACGATCCGACTCTCCCAGAGAGTCCAGAGTTTCAGCTCTTCCTATTCCTCACCATCAGCAAAATACCGACTTGACAAAAAGTGAGGTGGAAACCAGGAGGAGGAAGTTTCCCTGCAGCAGAGAAGCTGATAAAATGTTTGTTTTTTCTTCATGAGAAGGAAAAACCTGCAGGACAAAGAATGATGAGAGAGAAAATCCCCAACCAGCTGATTTCCAGCATCATGTCTGTCATCAGATGTCAAAGTTCCTGAGTGTGCAGAGGAATGTGCTTCCTGCTGCAGGTGTGTCGCTTTCAGCAGCCGGGTTGCTTCAGCATGAACATGTGACAGTGAAAGTCAGCTCTGCTTCTAAATCCAGGAGCCAAAGCTTTATACCTGGAGGAGGACCTGAGGGCCGGGCGTCACCACGGCCCGGTTTCACTGCGCCTGGTCCGATCGCTGTGTTAATTATTCATGAGGCGAGTTAAAGTTTTGTTTTCAGAGCTTCAACCTGCTTCCTTTGCAGGCATTTTTTTAATGCTGTCAGACATGTCCACAATAATTGGCTGTTGAAACCAAGACCTGCATTAAGCCTCGGTTTAACTCCAGAGGAGGTAAAAATTAGCTTTCAAAAATGAAGCATAAGCGCAAATTGAAGCTGGAAACCTTCTGCCTCAGCTGCTCCACCCAACCACAGCGCTGGTCCTCGACCCGGTGCGTCCAATCATCAATCAGGATCCGCTTATAAGGCTCCACACCGTCAGCCGCTTTCCAGCTGGGCTCAATCCGTTCATCCACACGTCACGGCTTCTCCACAGCTTCGTGGTTCCCGTCCTCCTACCTTCATCCTGCGTCATTAAAGCCGGTCGGCCCATTTTTTGCCCTCAGAAGCAACAGATTTTTCATTTCAAGCAGTTTCTCCTGCCTCTCTCTCGCCTGACTGGGGCTTTCACCATCTCCGCTCCCCTGCCAGCTCCCAGCCAGCACACCTAGGTGGGTCCCATATGGGTTTGTCTGTGTAGGGGCACCACCTACATGGGCCCTACGTGGGCAAACCGATGTGGGGCCCATTGGCTATATTTGCAAAAAACAACTTTATTGACCAAAAATCCTTCTTGGTTCTGATTCTCTGGAGCTGAGAGGGAGGATCAGAGGGAACTGGGCTGCAATATTCAGCAAAACCAGAATCCCCGTCATTTCAGTAAAACCTGGATGTCCAAAAATGAATCTACACTGAGGACAGGAGAAACTGGCTGACACGTCTGAGTCTGCTTTCCTACATCAGAAACATTTCTGCTGCCCTGATCCAGAGTAATCACAGAGCAAATCCTTTCTGCACAACATCCAGATTTAAACGGGCTGGTCCTGAGTCACCTCTAGTGAATGAAGGAAGCAGTCGGCAACCGGGTTGCTGGGAACTACATGAAAGTGAGAAAGTCCTGCATGTTGTTTCCATCGCATCCGGTTGGACCTGTCTGAAGAACCAGCTGGTGGGAAGTCAGGAGGAAGTTTACTTTATGCAGATTGAGAGTTTTAGTGATGACCTCAGAGAGGTAGCTGTTGCTCATCAACCCGGGAGGAGTCCAAGGTCGCCGGACGTCCGATCTGCAGACAGGAAGACGATTCCCAACAGGAAAACATCTCAGAAGCTGCAAACCTTAAAAGCCAGAGACGACCATACAGACTCAAACAGGAAGCAGTCTATACATCAAACAGGAAGCAGTCTATACATCAAACAGGAAGCAATCTATACATCAAACAGGAAGCAGTCTTTAAATCAAACAGGAAGCAGTCTATACATCAAACAGGAAGCAATCTATACATCAAACAGGAAGCAGTCTTTAAATCAAACAGGAAGCAGTCTATACATCAAACAGGAAGCATCTTTACATCAAACAGGAAGCAGCCTGTGCACCAAACAGGAAGCAGCCTATACATCAAACAGGAAGCAGCCTATACATCAAACAGGAAGCAGCCTGTGCACCAAACAGGAAGCAGCCTATACATCAAACAGGAAGCAGTCTATACGTTAAACTGTTTGTCTGAGATGACGAGTGGAAACGGCTGAGTGTTGGTGCAACCAGTCGCAGTACAGATGTGCCGCCGCCCTGCATCACTAGCGGGCGAATGATGCCCAGCTAGCTCATCAGCCTGCTAGCATCCAGTAGGATTGTGGGGAATAAAATGTAAATTAATGTTATTCTTTCATCAAAAACAAACTTGGAGTGTTGCCTTGATTCTTTCATGCTTGAGAAATCTTTTAATCTCCATAGCAACCTTCAAGGTGCAGCTCCTCCCGCTCTCAGCTCCTTCAGACTAGCCAGCAGCAATTAGCAAACAGCTGCTGGAACTGCTGAAGGTAGGAGCTGCTGCTCAGAGCGACGCTGATAAATATTGTTAAAGGGTTAATAGAAGAGTCATGTTGGGATGACTTCCTGGAGGCGGAGCTTCAGAAAGAGCAGGAGCTTCTTAAAGAGAAACAGGCCCAATTATTTCAATGTGCTAAATTACAAAGTCAATGTTCTTTTAAGTCATATATAATAAAATATTCATTTTTTATAACAACTGACGTTACCATAGTTACTTCAGTGCTATAAAATGGAACTAAGGCTGCATTCACACTGCAGCCTGAAGTGACTCAATTCAGATTTTTTGGCAATTCCGATGTTTTTGCCGGGTCGTTCACACTGTCAGTAAATGGACCTGTATGTGTTCTGCAGCGTGAACGAGCTGAAAGTGTCCCGCATGCGCAGTAGAGGGCGCCATAGCGTCAGCGTTCTCAGTGTTCTGCCATAAAAAGAAGAAGAGCTCAGTGTTTGAGGAAGTAAACATGGAGGCTAACAGTGAAACTTAGCTTACCGTATTTGAAGTTGTTGTCCAATCGGAGCATCATATTAACAACTTAATCCTCATATAGTCGTCATGGTTGTTGTTTCTCTTCCCGTATCAGGACCAGAATAGTGAGATTTGTTGAGAATCAGTGACGTTCAGTTGGGATGGATGAGACCTGGACGTTATGGTCCATTTGAATCGGATACGTATCGATATGGGTCACATTCTAAAAGAATCAGACCTGAGCTGTTCACACTGCCATGAAAAGATCGGATACAGGTCACATTACGACAGAAACATCAGAACTGGGTCACTTCAGACTGCAGTGTGAACGCAGCCTATGTGTCTTGAAAACATGTGGAACTGCCTCTTTAAGGAATCTGTCACAAGAAATGTAGGCGATCAATCAGCTTGAGGATGAAATCTGTGTGCAGTTCACCTGACTATGCCTTACATGGCAGAAAACAGTCAGCCGCTAGGAAGCAGGCACGGTTAAACTCTGAACGGCAGAGAGTCCAGAGCATCTATTAGGAGTCAACAGCATCTCAACATAACCTGGAGTTAACACTGAAATAACTGAAAATATGGCAGAATTGGAGAGTAGTAGGAGAAAGTAGTAAAGCAAGGTGAATTGTTCAGTTTATCCCCCAGCAGCTGAAGGCTGCAAACCTGAAACCAGCAGAATCAAAGCAGGACAGAGAACCAACCAACAGTCTGAGCCAACTGGAGGTCAAACCTGCATCAGCCCATCACTCCACCGGCTAACGCCGCTCACTAGATCTTACATCATATCTAAAATTGGATTGGGGTAAGTCTTTACCCCAATCCAATAAACATAAATAATAAACAATAAACACGGAAGCTGTCTAGCTTCCGTGTTTTAGTTAAAAAACTGAGAACGGCAGATCATATTCAGAGAGATGTAAAATTGAAGATACCTGCTACATTTAGAGTTAAGGACAATTATTGTTTTTTGTCACACTGTCAGTATGTTGAGGCGTGAAAACATTATTTACTTTGTTAAACGTTACATCAAGTTCCACTACAGTGATTGTTAATTTTTAATTCAAAAATAGTAAACGATCATTAAGGCACCTAAAAAACACTTTATTAAACTAAAGTGTACACTGAGATGTAATTTAAAACGTTTTGTTCACTTAAAGTATACTTTTATTTAATATATTTCTTAAAAGTGTATTTTGGTACAATTTTATTTATGTTTAAAGTTATAATGTCAAAATTGGTACAAGCATGTATTTAGTATACTGTACATATTTATTGGTAGTTCACTTAATACTTAGTAGACTCTTCTTATTTAAGTATATTTACTATTTCTAGAAAGCGTCTGGAAGCGGAGTTTATCTTCACCTTTTCTCTTGATGACCTGTGAGTGAGTTTATTGTTTTTTATTGTTTTTTATTGTTTTGGATCCTCACTGGCTCGGCTTCACATCCAGCCGCTCTACCTGGGTGCATCAATAAAAACACCAGCAGAAATAATTAACATGCCAGTTTAACGCTGAAGGACATCCAGACTGGGAGAAATAACAGAAATAACAGCTGCTTGTCTCCCTCAGCCTGTGATAAGATTGTTCAGCTGTGTTGCGCCATCCATCCTGAGAAACTGAATCAGCACAGTGAGCGTCTGCAGTGGGTGGAGCGGGTGGAGGTCCAAGGTCACAGAGTCACTGCAGACCCTCAGTGGCGGCTGGTTGATTTACGACGGCAGAATCCGCTTCCAGCTGCAGGAAGTCTGGAGGAGGAATAATGCTGCACACATGCTTGATGGATGTCAGGATCTGTGTTTTTTTTTTGAGTTACACAAGATTGATATGACACTGTCATAAACATGAAGAGTCTTTATGGATGTCTGGCTGCTGTCAAGAAGTGTGATTCAGTAAATAATTACATTTTATTGCTAAAAGTTGCTTTAAAGTCCATTAAAAGTACCAACTTTGCATTATTTTGTATATAATAACACTTTAATGCAAAGTTGGCATTTTAATGGGTTTTTAATGGAACTTTTAAAAGTGTCATTATTTACCGAATGACACTTCATGGCAGCAGCCAGACATCCATAAAGACTCTTCAGGGTCATGACAGTGTCAGGTTAGTCTTATGCTCACCCCATCAAATAAAGTGTTACCATGGAAACCAATAATCATGAATCATATTGAAAGAAAAAGTGTTAAAATGAATAAAACTTGGTTCAGATGCAGGTCAGTCATATTGGTGAAATTAACATTACGATGTTTAATCAAAGGTTTATGGAAACATTCCCTCCAGATTTTCATGGTTCTGCATTTAAGCAAATTTATGCCAAATTAACAGATTGTCTCATTTTTTGTGCTGATATTTAATAGTTATTATGACAAAATAATCTCCATTAAACCTCACCAAAAACTGGGTTTTATTTCTTATTACATTTTATGTGACAGATCAGAACAAAGTGGTGCATCAGAAAATATGAAAAGACTAAACGGTGGATGTTGGTCCAGCAAAATAAAACTACAATTATTTAATTAGCTTTAATCAAAGGCTGGAAGTTTGTTTCTGTCATTGTGAGATTATGCAAGTAAAGTTAACAGAAAGGAGCATTATGTGTAAACATGTGAGGAGAGTCTGTTTCTAAATGCAGATGAAAAGTTTTATATAGTTTGTGGGCGGGCGGAGGCTCCGGATCCCCGCCTCCTGATTGGCTGGAGCCGCATTCCTGCAGGCGGAGTCAGCAGGTCATGATGATGAAGAAAAATAACATTTCCATGTGAGTCACATCTAAACTGACCTTGAGTCAGTCTGAGTGTGAATAATCACACTGTTGGATTCTTACTAATAACCACATGTGGAGGTTTATTATCCCATATGTTGATATAAAGCATCAATGATACCGGGTGGGCGTGGCCAGCTGCACCTGGCTGAGACGTCACTGCGGGTGTATGTATAATTTTGACCCAGTAAGAAGACAATTCAACACATCTAATCTTACAGGCTGGAAATAAATCATAACAAACGTGAAACTGGGAGTGCGCATGCGTGCGCAGACAGCTTGGCGCTGCAGGGTTCGGATGGTTCCGTGAGAACCTGGGGCCGGTTCGGTTCCGTGGTGTCAGGAAGTGGACCTTCTGACCAACATCCTCTCTGAAACGAGGATGTTTGAGGATGTTGAGTCTCCTGCCGGCGGCGTGGGCGGGGCTAGTGACTCACAACACGGGCATGTTGTTTTCCAGGTTTCCCCATAGAAACGGCAGAAACAGCGACGAGGTGCCGCTATAAAACAGGTGAGATGGCGCAGCCGGACACACTGCGCTCAGGATGACACGCATGGTGGGTATCGGTCCGTCCGGCCCGGTCCGGCCCGGTCGCCCGGTCCGTCGGGACCAGCAGACTCTGACCGGTGGTTCTGTTGCAGGTCTCCCTCTGCGCGCTGCTGCTGCTCCACGCCGGGCGACCCGCGGCGCGGCGGACCCCCCGCGCTCCGCAGCTGAGCGGCGCGGCGGCCCGCGACCCCCTGGACCCGCACCGGACCCGCTGCGTCACGGAGGCGCAACTGCGCAGCCGCGAGGACCGATTTCTGAAGAAATACGCAGCGACCGAGCGGAGTGCGCAGAGCAGCAACAGGACATGTGCGCAGGTGCTGGAAGAAATGCGCCAAGAGCCGCAGAGGTTCCGGGAGAAAAGCCGCAGGTCGCTGTCTCCATGGGAATACAGGTGAGTACGGAGGCCCGGGCGGCCCAAACGCGCTTCAGCCTTGATTCTAATGAACTGGTTCATCCAGGAGGTGAAAATAACGTCACAGTTTTGCAGAAAACATTTAGAAATAAAGAAATTATGTTAAAATATATATTTACAAAATACAGAAATGAGACTCTGGTGTGAAGGTTTCACAGCCTGGCGGGTTTGTTTTAGTTTGATCAACATGTTTTTCAGTCTGGAGGTGATTTAGATGTTCAGACCTGAATCTGGAGCTGAAGATGAGGGTGATGGTCCAGAGGCCTTCCAACGGTCACTGCAGCTCATCACCAACACATTTATGCTGCTCATTCAGATCAGGCATTAGTTATATTAAAGGAAATCAATATTTTTTGCACAGTGGCTCAGTGGGTAGAGCTGCTGCCTTGCAGTAGAAGGTTCTGGGTTCGATTCCGGGTCTTTCTGCATGGAGTCTCCGTGTTCTCCCAGTGCATGGTGGGTTTTCTCCAGGTACTCCGGCCGATTTATGTTTTCGCAGCCACCTGAATAATGTGTAGTTGCACCACTGAGGATCAGTACCGGTACCGGTACCGGTACCGGTTGATTCTGAGCCTTCAAATGATTTTAACAGAAGTTTCACATAACTTTGAATTTGATGTAAAAATATTGTTTTAGTCACATAAATGATCAGCAGCAAACAACATATCAGCAGTTCATCCATGTAACCTGTAAAACATTTTTCTAGACAATGTCAAGTTTTAGTTATTGTTATTAAATAAAACTTAATAACAATATGGTGAGATTTTTGGTGTTTTGAAGCCAAAAAACTCAGAAATATTCAGAGCCACCATGAGAATCAACTAATTTCAAGTTAAAACTCAGCTTCACACAGAGACGCCAGCATAAATGTTAGGCTGTTAAACTGATTAGCTATAAAGCTAATTTTCCATTAGCAGCTTCACTAATCTTTTTTATAAGCTTTACATTACGAAGACATATTAAGACAAACCTTCATCTTGGCTTTTCTCTATTCTTCCTCTTTCTTCTCCCCTTTCTGAAGGTAAGTCCTTTGTTGAGACGTTGTTTTGTTAACTTAACTTCTGACCGGAGGTTTGGACGTTTGGATGCTCTTCACGCTGCACAGCAGCTCATGCTACTGGCAAGGAGTGAATGACCTACTGCAGCCACCAGGGGGCAATCAACAGCTATTTCTTTTTTCTTTTTGTCCATAAAATAATTTCTACATACTTTATCAAATATAAATTATAGTAAAATGATGAAATCGTGTGTTTTGTTATTGTAATGACATAGAAATTGCTATAAAAAAATCAGCTTCACTGAGGGGGCCCCTTGGTGGCCCTGGGGCCCAAACTGGCGGCTTACTTTGCTTATGCCTTGGGCCGGCCCTGGTTGTGAAGAAATTAAAGCCTGGAAGTCTGGGATTAAATCAACACATTAAAAAAACCCTGAAGCTTCTGCCTCCACACACCAGAGGGCGCTGTTGGCCTTTGTGTAAAAATCTGAAAATACTTTATTGATATCCAAGGTGAAATTGCTTATTTGTTGACAAGTTACTCCATCCAAGGTGTTAAATATTAGTAAATACAAATGAAACCATATAAGCGCCATGAAATGTATTCAAAAATATATGTATACCGGGTCAGAGGTTCCTGCCTCTGGCCCAGTTCCTGACCCGGTTCCTGACCCGGTTCCTGACCCGGTTCCTGACCCGGTTCCTGCCTCTGACCCGGTCCCTGACCCGGTTCCTGCCTCTGACCCGGTCCTGACCCGGTTCTCTCTGACCGGTTCCTGACCGGTTCCTGACCGGTTCCTGCCTCTGGCCCGGTTCCTGACCGGTTCCTCCTGACCCGGTTCCTGACCCGGTTCCTGACCGGTTCTGCCTGACCCGGTTCCTGACCCGGTTCCTGACCGGTTCCTGGCCCGGTTCCCTGACCCGGTTCCTGACCGTTCCTGACCGGTTCCTGACCCGGTCCTGACCCGGTTCCTGCCGTTCCTGACCCGGTTCCTGACCGGTTCCTGACCGGTTCCTGACCCGGTTCCTGACCGGTTCCTGCCTCTGACCCGGTTTCCTGACCCGGTTCCTGACCGGTTCCTGACCCGGTTCCTGACCGGTTCCTGCCTCTGACCCGGTTCCTGACCCGGTTCCTGACCGGTTCCTGACCCGGTTCCTGACCCGGTTTCCTGACCCGGTTCCTGACCCGGTTCCTGACCCGGTTCCTGACCCCCCCCCGGTTCCTGACCCGGTTCCTGACCCGGTTCCTGACCGGTTCCTGACCGGTTCCTGCCGTCCTGACCCGGTTCCTGACCGGTTCCTGCCTCTGACCCGGTTCCTGACCGGTTCCTGACCGGTTCCTGACCCGGTTCCTGACCGGTTCCTGACCCGGTTCCTGCCGGTTCCCGACCCGGTTCCTGACCCGGTTCCTGACCGGTTCCTGACCCGGTTCCTGACCGGTTCCTGACCGGTTCCTGACCCGGTTCCTGACCCGGTTCCTGACCGGTTCCTGACCGGTTCCTGACCCGGTTCCTGACCCGGTTCCTGACCCGGTTCCTGACCGGTTCCTGACCGGTTCCTGACCCGGTTCCTACCGTCTCTGACGTCCTCTCTCTGAGCGTGCACCGGGACGCCGGCCGGGTCCCGGCTGAGATCGCCGTGGCTCGCTGCCTCTGCGGCGGCTGCATCATCAACCTGCGCGAGGATCTCAGCTACAACTCGGTGGCGGTTTGCGCCCGGATGACGGTTCTGAGGAGGAAACCGTGTCCCAGCGACCCAAACAAATTTATGGTCCGGAAGGAGCTGATGGCGGTTCCGGTGGGCTGCACCTGCGTGCGGCCCAGTTACTCCCAGTGACCGCCGTGAAGACCTGAGCGGGTCCAGAAACCGCCGACGGAACCGGCTGACGCTGGGCAGCTGGACCTCTGAACATTTTCATCAAACTTTCCTCTCTCAGGATTCCTGCTGGATCCAGCCAGAAACCGGAGAAACGCTGCGAACCGGTCCAGACGGGCCGGTTCTGAGACCCGGTCAGGGTGAAGTACTGATCCACTGCAGCTTCACTGTGCATCAGTAGAACCGGTTCAGACTGGAACCATCTTGCTTTCTGGTTGTCGTCCTTCCTCTAAACCTTCTGTACCGCTGGCAGCTGAACGGGCCACAGCATGATGCTGCCGCCGCCATGGTGACAGTTGTTTCTGCCTTCTTAGACCTGGAGTCCTCTCCTGTTGTGGCCGGTACCAGCCGGTACCAGCCGGTCCAGTTGAGTGAACATAATACCTCATGTTTTCATTTAAACCCTGAAACTGTGGGATCTGGAGCCTCATGTCTGAAACGCTGCTCAGTTTTCACTCTACAACTCAAACGGACAGATGTAGAACCCAGACCTGCTACCAGAGCAGCTGCTGCTCCGCCTGTCGCCTCCATAAAAACATTGTCATGTGACTCAGTAGAAACACCTGGACGTCTGCGGGAAGCAGTAACCATGGCAACGGCCTTGTTTGACTTATGATAGTTATTATGCATTTTATTTAACAGGTGTTTAAACTTTACAAAACTAAAACAAAGAAACTCCGCATAAACGGTGAAGCTGTCCGGGTCGGACCTGGTGCAGGTCAAAGGTCAAAGGTTTGCGTTTATTCACATTTTCAGTCATTTTTATACCTGCTGACTTGAGTGTAAAATATGGCGCCGCAGTTTTTGTGCGAGTTGCTGCTTCATACATGAGGCTCTGGTGACGTCATGAAGCCGATTCCTGAGCAGAAAATGTTGAATTATTCCTTTAATCAGTAATTGGCTGAATCTGATCAGTTTCCTTTATGAACAAAGTGAGGAAAAATGTTTTTTAATCTGTTAGCGTCGCAGCAGAAACTTTACAGATGTGATTTAATTTGAAACCAGATGTGACGAGTTGACCAGTGACTTTCTGTCTGAACCTGCTCTGAGTCTGGGTCAAAGCTTCTGATTTGGGTCACTTCCTGTTTGGGCCACTTCCTGTTTGGGTGCAGATGATTAAAAGCTATGATGCGTTTAGACTCTCTTCAAAATAAAAGCTGCTTTCTTTTGTCTTTTGTGTTGCTTTATGGAACCGACTTATTGCATCGTCATCAGTTATTTACTGGAAACCAAACTATCTAGAAGAAACAATCAGATTTCAAAATAAGAGCATGAAAATAAACGTCAAACTACTTAAAGAATTAACAGTTTATAACCAAAACTTCAACTCAGATGTTGAACTTGATTCAACATCTGAGCCTATAAATTAGCCCAAGTAATGTATAGGCTAAGTTAGCTAAACATTTTAATGTGGCTAAAGTGCTAAGCTAAAGGTTAGCTGTGCTGTTGCTGGGTGTCAAACCCCATGAAGTTCAGATGGAGGTCCGGAAGGAGATTCCGCCGGTTCCAAACAAAGCAAAGCTGATCGAGCAGCAAACGCCCTAAAAGGGCCGGGAAAGACGAGGCGTCTCGAAGAAATACGCAGATATTTAGGATATAATCCAGATTATCTCGGTAAAAAAGTGTCTCTTATCCGGCGTCGAGGCCATAAACATATCCTGGAGCTGCAGATCTCATGTTACACCATGAGCCAGAAGAAAGTGTTGAAAAGCCTGGAGAATCAAATCATTTAGTTTGAGGTTGGGTCAAATGCAGCATTAGATGGATGTCGAACCTTAACCGTATCAGTTCTAAAGGCCAATAAATGAATTAATAAGCACAAACATATTTATAAAAGGAAACAATAACAGAGAGGTTAGTCCAGAAATAGTTTGGGATGCACTAAAAACAGTTATAAAGGGTAAAATTATGTCAGAAATAAAAGATATTGAGACAAAACATAAAAAAGAATTAAAACCAGAACTTAGTATAAAGATTAAAACATTAAGAAATAAACTTAATGCAATGTATTTATAAGAAACACAAAAACAGATGATTTATGCTAAACAAAAATATGAATCAGGAGCTAAAGTAGCTAAACTCTACATGAATCCCCTCAAGGAGAGACTCATTCATCCCGATCAGACCCGTTTTAACCCACAGAGACAAACCCATGATAACACATGTTGCACATCCTGAACCACTTTCAGAAACACCAACCAGCTGCAGGGATCAGATCGAGACAAAAGCTGGGACTTTCTATGTAAAGAACTCGAGACGTTTGGTTTCCACTCCAATTTTATTGACGTAATCAGACAAAACCAAAGGCGGATAAAATCAAATCTGTCCAATGAATTAAGAGGAACGAGACGAGGATGTGGACCATCTCTGTCTGTCCAGAACCGTCGGCCCAACTAATACAGCAAACTGAATATGTCAAAGGTATAATCATTTCAGGTGATGCACACAAGGTGGCGCTATACGCAGACGATGTGTTGGTCATGAGGGAATCGAACACATTCCTGCCTACGTTGTTTCAGAGCTTCAGCAGCTTTGCTGAGTTTGTAGGATATAAACTGAATGTGGAAAAAACGTTAAAAAGATACTGACATTTTCTCATAATCCACCAAATTCTCTGTTAAAACTTAAATGGAACCAAAATGTATTGAAGTACCTGGAGTTCTGGACCCCAAAGATACAAAAACTATAACCAAGTGTGATTCTGAGGATCTTCTGACCAAAGTTAGATCAGATACACAACGATGGACAAACTTCAGGAGTTTAACCCAAAGAACTGAATCTGTCAAAATGAACCAAGATTTATCTTCTTGTTTCAGGCCCTAAAGTAGAAATTACCAAAAAAACCAATTCATGGAGTGGGACACCATTCTGTCCAGATTTATGGGAAAAAGCAGAGAATGAGATTTAAAACATTAAAGGAGGCATAACGTACCACATTTAAAGAACTGTTTTTGTTCTGCTCAAACTAAACACTTGATGAAATCTTTGCAATAAAAATTGAAAAATTGAAATTGAATTGTCTCTTACTCCAGATTTTTAACAGGCAGTCTTGGGGAATAAAGATTTAGAACGGATCAAACTCAAAACTGAAAATCCTTGGATAAAATCCCAATTAAAAATCTGGACAGGCGTTAATAAACTGCATGATAAGACGGAGTGGTTACGATCCGGACTTTAAACCAAATCAAACAGACAGGATTCTGTAGCTGGACATTTAAAGGCATAACAACACATTTCTCATTAATGGATAAAGACAAATAAAAGACTTTCCAACACTTAAAATGAGTTATAACATGGGAAAACAGGATTTTTATAGATATCTACAAATATGCTACTATCTTAATCAGGAAATGATTAGACATACAGATGAGCAGCAACCAGAGCTTAAAGAAATACTGACCAAATCCAAATCAGGTTTTATATCATGAGGGACTCATGAGAGAAAAACACATTCAACTTTATATGTGAAAACGAAATGGGAAAAGGAAAGTAACATGGAAGAATGACACAGTTACTGTGTGAGTTTGGAGACGTAGCGACTCGTCCTCATGGAGAGAATTGAACTGGAGATGCTTAGACCTTTTATTACACCGAAACAGAACATCTCTGGTTCCAGGAAGGAGCCAAACAGAACCGGACCACTGGCTGGTATTCTGGGCCTGAACAGAAATACACAAAAACACTGAAAACATCTTGAATATAAGAATACCTTTTCAATCCACAACAAAATACCTGTTTCGGATACTAACGCAGCCTGTAGAATCTGTGTCCAGACGCTGAGCCTCCATCTGCAGCAGAACGAACCGAGTGTGAAAGATGAACATTTTAATCCGTTTGAACCGGTTTACTGAGTCCTGGTCCAAATGGGTCACATGTCAACAAAACCAAGAAGAAAGATGAGAATTAAAACGAGACGGTTCTTTCCTCAAAGTCTCTATTTGCTGTATAATTTACTTGGTTATAACGTTTTTCCTAATAAAACCTGCTGGTTCCATCTTTTTGGAAATGGAAGTTTAGTATCTGATCACAGACTGGAATCTTCTCAACACCTCAAAAATAAAGGAGTTAAAAATCAATAAGCATGAAAACAAAAGATAATCAATAATATCAATTTGTTTTAATTTTACAAACGTACAACTTAATTCCAGTTATTTATTGTTTTTCTCCATTAATTTCTGTTTTTGTTCCAGTTTGAGTTGTTTGGTTGGTTCTAATTAACCCCTCAAACCCCTCAGACCTGTGAAGACCTGAGCTGGTCATGTGACGGCCCAGACAGGAAGTGACCTCATCAGGTTCTCTGAAGATCTGCTTCCCAGTATCAACCAGGAGGAAAAGTTCTGACCCGGTTTCCCCCAGTTCTGTTTTCCATTTTAAACCCGGATCTGGAACCAGACCAACATGGCACGTTTCTTCTGTGAACCAGAAGAAGAAGTGAAACCCAGATAATAAAAATACAAACCGATTTTCATTCAGAAGCTCAGGAGTTATAATTTATTAAAGAATAAAAACTTATTAAAGCTACAAACTTTGATTATACACAGTAAAAATGCCAGTGTTGAATTAACACCCAAAAGTGTCTATATGTGTCCAAGTCAGCTGGTGTTAAATTCAACAATACAGACATTAACAGTTACAACGGTGTTAGTGTTAAAATATATTAAAAGTAACACCGGTGTAGTGTTGATCACAAGACACAATGTGGTGTTAAAAACATAAATAATTGACCCACAAGGTGTCAATATCAATCAAATTCAGTGGAAAATATCCAAACAATACACAGAAATGGAAAGTTTAACTTTTCTTAAACCCATTTTAGTGTATAGACCAAAGTTAATTTAACAAAAAAATGGGTGTCAATCTTTTAACACTTTCAAAAGTGTTACTTTAACACCTGCTGACTTGGACAGATATAGACACTTTTGGGTGTTAATTCAACACTGGTATTTTTACTGTGTAGAAAGTTGATGGTGCTGCAGAGTGAAAAATAAAACATTTAATTTCTCTGATGAAAGACGTTTTCCTGTATGGTTAGTTGGCTTGAAGCTTCTCTCTGGGTGTTTCTTCGAACAAAAGCTGTAAATGTCTTCAGATTTAACCAGGAATCAGCAGATTCTCTTAAAGCCGCTGCGGTTTCGCTTCCTGCGGTTCAGGTCCAGGTCACTGGAAGAAGTGAAAGTTGGACTGAATTTGTCCATATTTATGAATTAAACACCGGACGTCTAAATGTTTCTGCAAATCTTCGAGTTTAATGTTAAACAAAGAGAAGCCTTCACTAGTTATTTGATTTTATAGGTTTTTTGGAAGAGAGAAATACGGTTTGCTAAAGTATTCACACCCCATTAACATGTCCATAGTGTCACATTACAACCACAAACCTAAAATTATGTTCCAAACATTAAATCCCATTGAAATGTATTAATGCTTGTGGTTGATAAAAGACAAAATATGGACAAGTTCAGCGTATGAATCTGTTCTCCCGTCAGGAGGACTTTGGGTCAAACGAGAAGTTAAGAATGAAATGATGAAAAGGAAAAATGTGACAGTAACCTGCTCACGTCCGGATGACGTTGGCAGATTATTCGCTATTAGTTTGCAGCCAACATTCTCCTGATTTTAATGGTGTTTTATTTTGATATTCAGTGATGTTGACCTCTGTGTTAGAGGAAACTATGGTCCTCAATACCACTGGGAATCAGTGATAACATTCCCACTGAAAACCTTCCGGCTGCACACAACGGATCAAAGCTGACAAGTCTTAGACAGAATTCTGTCTTTACCAACCAGACGATGCACAATACACAACAAATCGCCGATATTTCATCAGATCATCGTACGCTGTCAGAATCGGCTCTTTGCACCTGCGGCGCTGATGTCACATCCGCATTAGTGAACTGTGGCCTTCTTGTTTCCGCTTTGAGTTACCATGACAGCTGGAAAAGACAAAGTCGTATTTCAGACGCAAATAAAGCGACAGTGTTGTCTTCCTAAAATAATGGGCCGTTAAGTTTTTATGGATTTCCAAACGATCCTGAATTTAGAAGATGGCGGCTTGTAAATATTCGTCGCTACCAGTTAAAGCTATCAGATAAATCTAACGCTGCGCAGCAAAGTCTGCAGTCACTCGGGATCCTCCTGAGTTATTTCCATGGAGTCACTTCTGCCTTCAGCCTGAAACAGAGAGTTTATGGGAACCAGAGAGCCGAGCAGCTGATCCGCCTGAGCATCCTGCTGTAAACACCATCCTATCTGAGCTCTGAACAGGAAACATGGTAATAAAACTAAATAACATGGAGACCTTGAGGAACACGAAGCACAACAAATTTGAACCTGAACAGCATCTGAACCAGATCTCTGACTCCAGAGCTGCTGCTGTTAAGCTACGGGGTTCGTTGTGTTTCCTCGTGGTCCGGAAGCTAAAAGCCGGACTGGAACCGCCCCGTTACTTTGCCTCTGATTGACACCAACGGCAATAAACACATTGAAAATAAGTACAAAATAAGATAAAAGCATTGTCCATTGGAATGGACTAACATGTTTAAATATCACATTTTTACAAGAACAATGTCCAAGAATACTAGCATAAGCTAAAGCTACTGTTAGCCACAAAGTTTAAGTAAAACTCACCGTCGTATCAGTGAATGTATAACGAGGCTCCATCTTAAAACCTTTCTCCAGCTTGTTGGGGCTTCGGATCCATGTTCATCATTAGTTGTTACCTTGGTGAAGCTCTGCAGCAACGAGTGTAAAATGACTTTTTCAATAGACCGGAAACGACCGAGCCGCTTTTCCCCCGAGCCCGGAAACTGACTTGCTGTTTGTAATCAGATCAAAAATAATTTGCTCTGGTTGCCTTTTATTCTGTGCAACATTATAACAGAAACATTATACAGTTGTCAGAAGTAGAAAACTCCAGATGTGAAAGTAGGAGTCAATAAACTGTTTCAGTGATATAAAAGTCTAGTTAAAGCAGGACGAGCTAAACTACGACACCTACCGTAAAACTGGCCTCTGAGTCAAGATGACGATCTACGTCATGATGTGGCTGATTTAATCAAATCATATGGTAATGATAACAAATAAAAGTTCTTCTTGGACTTTTATCTAAGAAATTTTCCCCTTTAACCTACGTTAACCTAACGCTAGAATAAATGTAATACACATTATGCAGAGATGAGAATTAGAAAACCGGACATTAAACCATTAAGTGAAAGGAGAGGCGCCGCCTAGTGTCTCCATGCGGTATCGATGTTTTAGACTGTAAACGTCCCACAAACACAGAAGTTCAGAAAACTTTAATACAACATGCAGAGATGGAGACTTTTCCTAAAAAGATTAAATATATTTAAAAATCAAATTCTAACACCGATTTCATTATATAAAAAATCCACCATGTTCAGTGACGTTTGGAGTGACGTCACCACTGTCTGGTTGAAGGTTTGCAGGCAGGAAAATGTTTTCCATGAAACTTTCTGGAACAGTTTCAGGGAGATCCTTCTGAGAAAATCTTTATTCCTCATTTTAAAGTATTTCTGTGTTTCCGGTTTCACTTCCTCGCAGCTGTTCAGTGAATTTCTACTCGGTATCGGTCAGAGGAAGAAGAAGAGGAGCTGCTGCTTTCTGAGAACAGCTGCTGCTGATGGACATATAAACGGAGCCGTCCGGACCGGTCCGGCTCATCCCAGAACCTCCGGAACCATGAAGACCCAGCTGAGCCTCTGCCTCCTGGCTCTCCTCTGCTCCCTGCGGTCCAGCTCTGCAGGTCAGAAACTTTCTCCTACTACTCTCCTCTTCTCTGTCTCTCTGCTTCAGCTGTGAATCTGGTGCTGAAGTTCTGGTTCTGTTCGCAGCTCCAGTCGGACCGGGCCAGATGCTTGATGCCTGTTGCCAAGACAACGGCAAGATGCCGGTTCCCAAAGGGAAAGTGAAGGAGATGAAAAACTCTGCGATTCACTGCAAAGTCCGATCTGTCATGTGAGTCAAGCACAACCTGGATGAATCACTGGAACAGAATAAAGATCAGAATCAGCATAAAACGGAGATTCTGGTGACACTAAACCAGAAGCTGTGTGTTCTGCCAGCCGGTCCGGTCCGGTCCGGTCCGGTTCTGAACCTCCTGCATGTTGTTCTCCTGCAGAGTCACCACTGAGAGCAACAGGAAGTTCTGCCTGGATCCCGACTGGACCTGGACCCAGGAACTGCAGAGAGAGTTTAGGGGGAAGAACCGGCTCCACTGAGATCTGGATCTGGGTCGGAACCGGGTCTGCTGGAGCGGGAAGAACCGACTGGACGTGTCGCTGATGGTTCTCTATTTTTACTGCTAATTTATGATTTTAATCAACTTCTGGCTTCTTGTATTTTGTTCGTCTGCTTGTTAAACATCCTCAATATTTATTTTTGAAAAAATATTTACTTTCCTAACAAAATGTATTTTTGTTATGACATGTAATAACCTAAATTAATGCTGTTTATTTTGAATATGTAACTTTACAAACAGGAACCGTTTTGTTTTACACAGGTTAGTTTTGATCTCTAATTTCTTTTTACTTGTTTCCGTTTATCAGCTAAAAACATGTTGCTGAAAAACTCATTTCACAATAAAAGCTTTACTTTTCTATTTATTGCTCTGTTTCTTTACCTTCAGTCAGTCAGACTCCAAAGGTTTTATGTTTGATTCCTTTTCTAGAGGTAAATAGAAGAAACTGTTGTTTAAGCAAATGATTTACAAGCCTTTAAAGCTTCAGTAAATGAAGCTGGTACTCAAACTAAATGTTAGCAATCCGATTATCAAGCTAAATATTTTAGTAAACAATGTAACTATTAAGTTATTAAGCTACATCCAGTTATCAGGTTAAATATTCAGCTTCAAATTAAATATTTAGTCAAGGTTATTAGCAAGTAAATCAAATTAAATATTCAGTTTGGAGCTAAATACTTAACCAACAAGCTCATTATCAAGTTTGAAGCTAAATATAATTCGTGATAAATATAAGTTAGCAAGCAAAATATTGAACTTCAATATTTTGAAGTTCAATAAATAAATACTTAGTTTTTAGCTAAGTATTTAGCTAAAAAGCTAACTAAATATTTAGCTCTAAGCTAAATACTTAGTTAGCAAGTTAAATAGAAAATCTGAAGCTACATGTCTTAGTTGGCAACATATCTAGTTAGAAAACTAAATATTTAGCTTAAAGCTAAATATTTAGTTAGCAAGATAAATGTTCTGGTACAAACTAAATTATTTGAGTTTTATATCCAATTATTTAAAATGCTAATTAAATACTTTGTTTGAAATTGACATTTATAAATGAACAAATGACATGTTGAAAATAAGACTGAAAAATTAACCCTGTTTTTCTCTTAAGACAAGCTAAATAACCAAAACTATTTCTGTTAATTAGGCAAGAATAAATCATAAAGTCATAATATTAGAAGGATCAAGTTGTAATTTTATGAGAACACAAAAAATAAAAACTTCAAATGAGGAATGTTGAGCATCTTATGAAGTTCTTTGGTATCAATTTTACAGATTAGAATCTTTTAACACATCAGCATCAGATTATCAGGACTTTGAAACCACTGAACAACAACGAATCCTGAAAACTATTGTAACTCTTTTCTCAATAAAACAACTTCTTCCAGTAATTTTAAGACATTTTTCTTTATTCTGCTGACATTATAAATACATCCTTGTAGTTAAACATGAATTCTCATGTCGTGATCCAAACACTTTGTGACACAACTCACAGGGATGACTGACAGAAAAGACACTTTTTCAAAATAAGTGTCTTGAGAAGGAAACCAAAACCTGATTTAAATCAGAAACTCTGATTCGTTCTTGATGAATTCTCACAAAAACATGCTAAGCTTGGCAGTTCAGGCATTAAGCCGTTAAACATTGTGAAAAGCTACAAAGATCATGAGGTGCGTCTTGAGTCGACAGGATTCAGAAATGACAGCATGAACTCAACAGAGAGGAGCAGGACGCATCGATTCGTCAGCTATAAACCCAGCTTATAAAAAACTTATGTAAAATAAATAAACAATGATTAGGCATGTTGAGCCTGGTAACCCGCCAGGCTTATAAAACACTCAGCTCAACATTCACCCGTAGGAAGGTATTTGAACTGAGACCAGACGGCGAAGGTTTGCTAAGTAAGCTCGATTCCTGGAGCGGTTCTAGGCTCCTCTCGGCTGCACCTCATGTTGAGAAACTCTCTGGCGTGTGGACCTTCATGTGCTGCAGCAGGTAGCTGCTCCGATTGAAGCCCCGCCCACACAGCGCACAGGAGAACATCCTGTGGCCCGTGTGTGTGACCGAGTGCTGCTTGAGCGAGGACTTGTCCGTGAATCTCTTCCCGCAGGCGGCGCAGGCGAACGGTTTCTCCCCGGTGTGGCTGCGGCAGTGAACCATCAGGCTGCTGCGGTGCTTGAAGAGCTTCCCGCAGGTCTGGCAGCAGAACGGCGCCTCGTTGGTGTGCGTGCGCAGGTGGACCCGCAGGTTGGACCTGAAGGTGAAGGCCTTCTGACAGGTGGGGCAGCAGAACGGTTTCTCCCCGGTGTGGATCCGGTAATGCGCGCGCAGCTCCGACGCTTTGCCGAACGCTTTGCTGCAAACGTCACACGTCTGAGTCCAGCCGGATCGCTCAGCCCTGCTGCGGTTCCGATCCGGCTTCCCGGCCGGTTCCAAGCGTTCGGGCCGGTCTCGGCTCTCGGCTGGCGGAAGGCGGTCCCGGCCCGGTTCCGGTTCCGGATCGGTTCCGGCTCCTTCGTAGGCCAAAGCCGCAGCGAGCGTGTCGGGCTCCTGCTTCAGAACCGGCTGCTCTTCCTCTGGGCTGATCCGCAGCTCCTCGTCTTCCTCTTTGACCTGTGGAGGTTCTGGTGCCGCCAGGTCCAGGCGGCGGTTCTGGACCTGGAGGTTCTGCTCCTCCATGTAGGGAAACGGCTGCAGCGGCGGGTCTGGAGAGACAAGATCAGAGTTCAGACTCTGACCGGGCCGGAACCAGAACCTTCCTGATGTGTGACAGACCCGTCACTATAACAAATAATCCTGGACGATAAATCCTCCCAGAAGTTATCGCGATAAATGATAATATTGTTTTAAGGTCATTTTAAAGTAATATGACGATAATAACAGAACAACATTCTAAAGATGAATAAACCTTAAATTATAACGTTGAACAAGTAAATAAAACAACAGAAACAACAAATGAAGTGAATTATTACATCTCTAAAGAAAACTGTCCTTAAAAAAGGACCAAAACGATTTTCATCCAGTTTCTGGTAAAAAGAGAAAAATGATAAATCATGCAAACGGACATTATTTTAAATTATCATGCAATTAACTGAGTTACTGATTATTGCTACAGGAATATGTATTTTAGACCCAAAATATAAAACTACTAGAAAATATGGAGTCT
This sequence comes from Poecilia picta, assembly GCA_033032245.1. NCBI lineage: Eukaryota > Metazoa > Chordata > Actinopteri > Cyprinodontiformes > Poeciliidae > Poecilia > Poecilia picta. The sequence continues at coordinate 35,428,670 of CM065355.1, read as the reverse complement.
GATCTGATGACCATTATTTTCAATTGATATGAAATTATGAATTTGTTCTATTGTATTTGAATATTGGTAGTTTTTGAAGAAGAGTTGAAACTTTAGTTGTAAGAGTGAAACGTCCAATAAACATCCATGTCCATCAGTAGAGCCACAGTCCTTCACTTGGGGATAAATATATATATATATATATGTAAATATATATATACTGTATATATATATATTTATATCTGCAGGAAACATCAGAGCTGGACAGACAGTTTAATGAAAAACAGATAAAGTTTAAAAAGAGCAATAAATAATATAAACAATATGTGTTTATTTAGGTCAAACTAAAACTTAAGTTCTGTTTCATAAATCAAAGACAAAGAAACTAATTTACTATAAAATTTTAAAAAAATTACCTTTAAAAATGGTGAAGTCTAATTTTAATATTAGACTGAAAATTGTCTAATTTAATTCCCATGGAAAGGAGCCGATGATCGACAAAGAGAGACAACAGCAGAAAATAACTCCACCCATCATCATTCATTCATTCATTCATCATGTCTATTCTGGTTATTGTTTCTCATTGGATTAATAAGCATTTTACATTTTGAACATTTTAGTCTCCATATCCTCCTGGGTTTGGACCTGCATCATTTGTAAGTCAGAACCTCCCGGGCTGTCTCACATCAGAGGGAGGAGATAACAGGTCAAACTGGGATCTAAACCAGTGAAACCAGTTGAACCAGTTAAACCAGTTGAACCAGTTAAACCAGTTGAACCAGTTAAACCAGTTAAACCAGTTGACCGTTAAACATTAAACCAGTTAACTGTGAACTAGTCTCTAAAGTCAAATGGCGAAAATAGAGGAAATTCTTCTTGTGTTTATTGACATTTTGATTCAAATCTTACTTATTTATGTTGAGCACTGTATGTTTTTTTTACAATTAAATCGGAGTTCTAACTCGGGTCCAGAGTCCTGGAGGTCCGGAGTCCTGGTCCTGGAGTCCTGGTCCTGGAGGTCCAGAGTCCTGGTCCTGGAGGTCTGGAGTCCTGCAGCTCTTAATGTCTCCCTGGTCCAACACACCTGGATCCATCAGCTGAACCTCCTCCAGGTTCTCCAGTTCTGCTAAGGACCTCATTCTTTGACTCAGGTGTGTTGAAGTGGAGACGCATCTAAAGGTTTCAGGAGGTCCTCCAGGTCTGGACCCTCCAGGTCTGGACCCTCCAGGTCTGGACCCTCCAGCGACCTCAGGTCCCTCCAGGTCTGGACCCTCCAGGTCTGGACCCTCCAGGTCTGGACCTCGGCGACCCTCCAAACTGACCTCTTGATCTAAGCCACCATATGTGATTCTGACCCGGATTGGTTGTTTTACTCCGGCCGGATCCGCCACCGGCTCACTGAAAAGGAGCGGACCCGCTTCCCTCTGCTCTGTCGGTTCTGCAGGTCCAATGAACTAAAGTCAGAACCTTCAGGAGGCGAAGCTCTGACTGGACCCCCCGGGTCGGAACCAGCTCCGCGGGCCTCCTCACCTGTCCGGTCCAGCCGAACCTCCGGCCTCCAGCCGCCGTCCAGCAGCCTCCGCTGGCGGTCCAGCTCCTCCTCGTACCGGGCGACGGTTCTCTGGAAGACCGAGAAGATTTCCTCCGCGGCGGCGGCCAGCCGCTCGCTGATGAACTGTCTGAGAGGCTGGACTGAAGACGAGCCGGACATGGTCGCTGCTAACGGGCTGGACGGCTGACGGCTATAGACATTAATGCGGCTAACGGCTAGCTGTTGACATCACGTGACCACACGGCGCATTACGCACGCGTTTGTCGCCCCCCACCGGCCTGGAGGGATGAACTGCTGCTTCTTTTTCTATGGCGGCTGGGAAGCGACGTGCATTTCGATGCGCATTACCGCCATCTACTGGAAAGGAGTGAGAGTTCCCACATGCGTACAACTACTTTAGTTTATATCTACTGAAGTAACAATAAAAGGTAGCCGTCCAAGAAATTACTAAAGTAAAAAAGTATTTGGTCAAAAGTTTACTAAAGTACAGAAAAACAAAGAATTATACATGTAAGCTCTGAATTTTGACTTTAGTTTTTAAAGTCAAAATAATTTTTGAAAAAAAAGGTATTCTGAGGAAATGTAATAACTCCGAGACTGAAGTCCAAATTTTGAGAAAAAAACAGAATTATGAAAAATCTATTGGCACCTACGGGCCGCCGTACCCCATAGATCTGGGCCCAACAAGATAACAAGTAACTTAAGAAACTAGTATTTTGATTTGAGGCTGTGCAGATGAAGATGCTGTTGCTGCAGGGGGATTTCAAGTTGTCAACCTGGAAGAGTTTGACAAACTGATCTTGATGTTTAGTGTATTTCATTTATTAATGCCAGAGCTAACTGATGTTGTCTCCTCTCTGCTTCAGGAACATTTACAACAATTCATCAGAAAGTAGTGATGGTGGATGAGGCGTCATGTGACGTTTCGACACACAGCAGAACTGTGTCGATACTGAGTCACTCAATACTGACACCTGCTGGACATTAAACATTCCTACAGGCAACGTAGTGATTTGATGACCTAGTCCAGACAATAGGATTTAAGTCTTTGTATTTTATTGAATATTATATATTGCATTATGTCATATTTTCAGTTAAATTTAAAATATATTTGATAAACAGTCAATAAATAATGTGAACCAAAAGTGAAAATTTAAGTGAATGTGTTTGAAGAAGATGCATGGACTGTTTCTTTTTCCACAAATTTATATATATATATATATATATATATATATATATATATATATATATATATATATATATATATATATATATATAAAGTTTTTGCATTTTAACATTTTGTCTGTTGTGCTTTTTTGACAAAACTTCTGCTGTAGAAGAAATTTTGTCAATTTACATTACATTTACAGCGAACCCTTGTTTTTCTTAGTGGTTCCGAAAGTTACCTGTGACGGGCGAAAAGTAGTTACCTGTATTTTTTACAGTTATTACACAGCATAATTAAATACTCTACACTGAAACCAAAGAACAAAACCTGTTTTCAGATCAGCTGATGTGCATCAATGTGATCCAGAGTCTTGGCATTAAATCGTCTCCAAGCTGCACCAAGAGATTCACAGCTGGATCTACGGCAGAGATGGATCTCATTAAACCTTCGGTCCGGTTCTGCTGCCTCTGGAAACAGTTTTTCTCCAGCAGACATTCAAAGATTCCCTTTCCATCTCCTGAATGGCCAATCTGTATTAAATCCTGTAATGTTATTGGCTCTCAGGTGGAGAAGCAGCGTGGAGACAGTTTTTACCAATCATACGGTCAATCAGGACGCAGAACACTGTGAAAAAAACTGAACAAAACAATCTGCGAAGCAGCGAAACCGTGAAAGATGAACCGCGTTACAGCGAAGGATCACTGTATATGAAATAATTTATAAAAAGCAGCTGAGTAATTTGTAAAATGGCTGCATATCTGAGTTTATCTGGGACTTCATTCTCATCCCTCATGATGCCTCAGCAATGAAAAGGTGGATTTATTTAAATGAGACAGTTTAGTCAAACATATGCAACTCTTAACCTGCAGAACATAATATGACAGTAAACTAAGAGTCAATTTCAGCTGGATTTGGATTCAGATCAAGTAGAAACTGACGAGAACCGATTGAAACCACAAAAATGAAAACATTTATTTTCCAATATAAGATGAAAATGGTCCCAATGAGGAAACCTTTCCTCTGAAGCTGCTCCAGAGATGCTGTAAAAGATCAAGATTTCGTTTCCAGAAACACAGTTTGGCGTTATGTCATTTGGAAACGTTCCTGTGTCGGTCACATGACCTGCGGAACCAACAGCTCACGCACGGTTTGGTCTGTGGCTCGACGCATCGCTGCTGCCGGACCATCACTGTTAGAAATAAGACAAGAGACCGCCTGCTAAGAGGTGCAAATGATGTCCTCTGGCTGCTGATACTGGCTGGACTTCATTCTTGTCCTTCTGATCTCACTGCTGCATTGACACCGTGGACCATAACATCCTCCTACATCGTCTGCATATGGAAGTCAATCTCGGTGAATCTGTCATGGATTGGTTTCAATCTTTTCTTTCTAATAGGCTAGAATGTGTCTGCCTTGGCAACTCCAAGTCCCAGACCGTTAGTGTGTCTTGCGGCGTCCCGCAGGGGTCAGTTCTAGGGCCTATGCTTTTCTCTCTTTACTTGCTGCCTTTAGGTAAAATCATCAATCGGCATAACATTTCATTTCACTGTTATGCGGACGATTTGCAACTGTACATTAGAACAGGATCACCTCCTGCTTCACCTCCGCTTACTGCACTAACGTTCTGCCTGGAGGAGATCAAGACTTGGATGAACCAGAACTTTCTTCAGTTGAACTTTTCCAAAACCGAGACCAGACTGATCGGACGCCTCACCAGGTTCAATCCTCGACTCTGACCAGTATTTCATTCTCTGGACAAGACATTCCCAGTTTCCTCCGCTGTTACAAACCTTGGAGTTCGAATGGACTCTCACCTCACATTCGAAAATCACATTAAGCACCTCTTTAAAACCTGTTTTTTTCATCTTCGCAATATTTCCAAACTTCGTTAATCTCTCTCCAGCTCTGATGCCGAGACCCTCATCCAGCCTTTGTCTCCTCCAGACTCGACTACTGTAACTCGCTGCTCATCGGAGTGAAAACACCTTCAGAGGCTTCAGTACATTCAGAACGGAGCTGCCAGGATCCTAGTGAGGCTCGTAGATTCGACCACATCACTCCTGCTCTTCACGAGCTTCACTGGCTTCCTGTTACCTACAGGATTCAATATAAAATTGCACTTATCACCATCACTGTCTGTATGGAACCTCACCGGATTACCTGAAGGACCTCCTTACTTCACATTCACCTTCTAGATCCTACGATCCCAAGCCTGCAATCTTCTCCACCTTCCTCGATCAAAACTAAGGACTATGGGTGATGGACCTTTGCTGTGGCTCCTCGTCTATGGATTCTCTCCCTGACTATTTGAGAGCCCCGCAATTATTGTCTGATTTTAAAACTGGCTTGAAAACTTTCCTTTTTAGACAAGCCTACCACACTTTTAAATGACAGTTGTTTGTTTTTGTTTGGTTTTTTATTGTTTTTGATAGCTGATTTTATGTTTTTAGATGCACCATGTAGCACTTTGAGATTTTATTAATGAAAAGTGATTAAAGTAAATTGATTATTATTATTATTAGATCACATTCAATCTAAACCTCAGAGGTGAGGAGAAAATCATTTAATTAATCTGAGAAAAAATATCAAAACAATCAAGATTCCAATTGAGATTTTAAACTGAATAAATTCAGGTTCATCCAAACTCCAACCATAGGATGGTCCCTGTTGCTCAAGGTGGTTCTTGATCTCGAGTGAGAGTTCAGACCCTCTGAGGAACCTCAGTGGGCCGGGAACCAATCGTGGTGGACCTGCGGACTCAGAGCCACTTCACCAACCCTTAGTGAACCGCCGAGCGCTTGAGGAGGGAGCGGTAGAGAACGGCTGGCCGAAATGAGCGTTCAGAAACCGGATCAACCTTGAGCTAAACGCCGCTCACACCGTGAAGCGCTAACATCCAACCTGAAGCTAACTTCACTGCGGCATCAACGCAGCGAGATCTGATCTCCACATTATGCCCCGCCTCTTCCATGACAACTCTCACACAAAAAATGAGTCTATATTTTAATACTACATATCTGCAATTTTAATATTCTCTGTGTGTGTGTGAGAGACAAAACATAGTTTTTGTTCTAAACGGCCCCTCATACTTGGACAGTGCCAACCAGAGAGAAGGTTTTCCCACAGGTTTTCCATTAGTCTGGCTTTCTTCTCAGTGACTCTTGGTGTGTCGGGTTAAGGTGCTTCTGTGTCTGTAGCGTACGCCACACGTGGAGCAGGAAAACGGTTTCTCCCCCGTGTGAATCCTCATGTGACACAGCATGTGTTTCTTCTCTCTGAACGCGTTCCCACAGATTTCACAGGAAAACGGTTTCTCACCAGTGTGGACCATCATGTGCTTCTTGAGCGAAGTCTGTACAGAAAACAGTTTCCCACAGGTCTGACAGAAGTAGGGCTTCTCCCCTGTGTGGGTCCTCATGTGGACCATGAAGTTGCATCTGAAGCGGAAGTTTTGGCTGCAGGTTTGACAGGAATACGGTTTCTCTCCAGTGTGGACTCTGGAATGAGACCTTAAGTGAGAAACTCTGGAGAATAATTTTCCACAAACATCACATTTCAGAGACGACTTCTCCCCATCAGCTTTACTCCGCTTGGTTTTCTGCTTCAGCTCCAAACTTCCAGATGATCCAGATTCTCTAGTCCAGTTTTCATCCTGACCTTGGATTTCTGACTTGCTGCCAGACTGGAGCTGGTCCTGGTCTGGTTCTGGTTCATTGTTTAAACCTTGATGAGGGGAACCCACCATCAGCGTCTTGGCTTCCTCCTGATGGACACAGAGCTCTTCATGCTCCTCTTTAACCTGGACAGTTCCTGGTTCTTCCCGCTCCTCTTTAATCTCTGAACCTTCTGGTTCCGTTTGGGCCTCGTTGGGATCCATCTCCTGGTTCCTGGTCTGCAGCTCAGCAGGAATCTGCTGTTGCTTCTGGAGGAGATGCTGAGACAGTTCTGGAGAGACAAGCAGGAAAGAGTCAATTAACTGACCAGCATCGTTTGTTAAAGCTGAACTCAGTTAACAAAACCATTGATAGTTTCATAAAAAGGCAGAATGAGCCTTTAGTTCGTCTGAATCAGTTCATCCTCATCTTCACGAAGGACTGAAACCACAGAAACCCAGATAACTGACTGATCGATGCTCTGCCTTTGTCTCACTGTGGTCCAGCAGACGAGGAGCTTCAGGAAGGAAACTCTGACATGACAGGAACCTGAAACAGGACGAAGACGAAGGAGGGGACAGCAGAGAGAAGACCTTCTCTAAGCCCCAGGAGCTCAGGAGCCGAACTCAGCTTACAGCAGCTGAAGGAATAAACGCTGATCCTGGTTTTACTCAGAATCCAGAAGGAATCTGGAATTACAGCTTCCCAGATTTTACAGTTGACAATCCGAGTGTCTGAGAAAGGAAAGCAGCTCTTAGTGCAGGATGTGAAACCAGGAAATATATGGGCTCAATAATATTTAATTCAGCTGCTCGTAAATCAATTGTTGCGACAATTTAATTTCCTTGTGTGTGTGTGTGTGTGTGTGTGTGTGTGTGTGTATCAGATCAATTCCAAAATACTTTAATTAAATTGTGCGAAAATAAGGTTTGCAGAAAAAAGCATGAGAATCAATTTGGTATTCAGAACAACGACTGACAAATCCCCCTTGATGGGATCGATCAATTATTACCGTATCTCACTGAATGATCCGTTACTTCGTCCAGCGGCTGACCGCTCCAAGATGGCGGCCCTTCGCACGTCAGCGCCAGCGTACAAAAGCGGCTCGCGACGCGTCTCTTCATTACGTCTATTGATTTCACCAGTTAATCTCGCTCTAGTGAACGTCACACCGACAGTTCCGCTCATTGTAACGGAACCGGTCCAGAACCGCTCACCTGTCCGGTCCAGCCGAACCTCCGGCCTCCGGCCGCCGTCCAGCAGCCTCCGCTGGCGGTCCAGCTCCTCCTCGTACCGGGCGACGGTTCTCTGGAAGACCGAGAAGATTTCCTCCGCGGCGGCGGCCAGCCGCTCGCTGATGAACTGTCTGAGAGGCTGGACTGAAGACGAGCCGGACATGGTCGCTGCTAACGGGCTGGACGGCTGCGACGGCTATAGACATTAATGCGGCTAACGGCTAGCTGTTGACATCACGTGACCACACGGCGCATTACGCACGCGTTTGTCGCCCCCCACCGGCCTGGAGGGATGAACTGCTGAGGTTTTCGGTTCTTCTGCAGTTATTTGACTGAAACTGCGGCCAAACTTGGAAATAATCAATAAAATAGACAAATATCTTGATGACGTAAGTGATGCGTCACATATTGTGCCCAAATAATAAAAATGAATAATTTTCACAACTTATTACACAGTGTAACAGGAGTTAATAGTTATTTTCAGATGCATTAATAGCATCACTTGGGTCATTTTCCATTTTCTTTTTCATGTCTCTTCATGTCCCAGCACAGAGCTGGGATCTTGATGTTGAAGCTGATTCTGAATCACCTCCTACCAAAACAAATGAGAACAAGCTATAAGGAGAAATATCATAAAATTAATCAATGTATAAAAAAGTACATTTAAAAGTAAAATACTGATTGAATACAGAATATGAAAAAATGCAAGTCAAAACTGATTTTGAATGAATATAGCATAACTAAAAATGTGGGGGTAAGAAATATAAAAGGAAGCTACTATTAAGAGAATAAGATCATTAACTTCTGGCACATTATTTTCTCTTATGTTCCCGGATTCAATGATTCGAAACAAAAGCCACACGGAGATGACAGCGTCACAATAATCAGCATTTATTCAAGACAGATTCATATTATCACCAGAAAAACATCATCAGAAACCTCAGAGCAGAAACACATGAATTTACCTGAGAGGAAAAAAGAAAAGATGGAAACGACAAACAGAAAGCAAAGACGTCCATGGACAGGAAAATGAAGCAGCAATCTGAATTGGTACTTCTGGGCACAAACCTTTATACTATAGGCATGTTTTTCTCTTTAAAATAAGGCGTATCTCTGCTCATCCAACCAGGACCTGACTCTGATCCTCTCTAAAGCCATTTGTCCCCATCGTCTAAGCAGAGCTCCTGATCTCCTGCTGGTTTTTCACAGATCATTGTGAAAAACTGGAACTTCCTACTGATCGTCTCCCAAACAAAGTAGCAGATCAGAGATCTTGGCAAACAATCTGCCTTAACTACAGGTAAAATAAAGGTCAATAGATCAGAATAAGTTATACATTTTAGAACCATAATTAGGCTATTTCAATCAAGTCATGTTAAATTTTAAAGCTAGTTTATTTTAAATTTATTTTCTTACACTATCCGGCCTCCTGCGGCTCTACAGTCATCTGGGCAGGAGAACCAGATGAAGAATCTCACAGGTAGCTGTGAAACTCTGGTTTCTCTCCTGCTCTGCCAGGAACAAACCTTTAATTCTGTATTTTAATTCAACAAAAAGTTATCTAGAAACCCAATATGCTCTTCTGCTCTCAGCACCTCCAAGGTTTAGTCCTGATATCAAACCAAAAGCAATACATATCAGAAAATAATAAGAGTACAATTCCTGTTTCTAAGCTAACATAATATTCAAATAAAAATTAAGACAATCATTCACCATAAACCTAAGCAATTTCCTAATGCAAAACAAAACATTTTCATTTGATTCTAATATAGTCAGGAATAATAAAAATTTCAAATACATTCATCATCAACTAAATTAATTCTAAAACTAAATACTATTTTTATTCATAGCATGCTATAACTAAGAGAAATCTTTTACAAGTTAAATGTTAATGGTTTAAAACATTTACATCATCCCAGATGTCCATGGAAAACTTCTGATCTCTTGTGAACTGGCTAAGTTCCTGTTTCCCACAGTAATTGTTTCTCCCTGCATGTTAATTTAAAAAAGATTAAACTGAATTAAACACTAAAAATAGTCATTTTTACTCAACACTACTAACAACAAAATTGAAAAATTCAAAAATAGTGATAATGTAAAATTATTGCAGTTAAATGTTAATTCATGTTTCAAAGCATAATGGAATGAGATGTGAAATGCTTTAATGTTTATTTACTGGCAGGATTATCCAGGAGTCCCAAACATCCAGAAGGCAAAAAGTCAAAACTGTTAGAAATAAGTCAAGATTCCCAGTGATGCTAAATACACTTTACTGTTCGTCTATGCATCAATATCCATCTACACAGATTAATATGAGCATCTTTTATGCATCATCACATTGTCCCTGAGCCAAATGATGGATGGAGTCAATATTAAGAAACCGTTTAAACAAAGTTGCACCAAACAACAAAAATATTCTGCTGAATTTATAATTCATATAAAACATGAGCGCTCATATTCAAGGACAAAATAATTTCCTAATTATTTGACAAAACATATTTAGATTCCAGCAGATTTTAAACCGGTAATTTCCCTTTTTCGTATCATTTCAAACAGTAGAAAAACGATGAAGCGTCTTTAATAAGAACATCCATGATGTTGGCACAGGAAATCCTGACTTTCAAAATAAAATGTCTCAAACTCTTAGTTAAGTCCAGCATGCAGCGGGTCTGCAGCCGGACCAGGAGCTGCTCACCGATTGGTTCCTTCCTACAGACGCTTCGGAGCCATGTGGGTCTTCAAGTGGCGACTCAGTTCAGGCGTTTTTTCTGAATCGTTTCCCACACGTGCTGCATGCGTGAGGCCTGGCGCTGGTGTGGATCAGCATGTGCTTGGACAGCGCCGACCGCAGAGGGAACGTCTTACCGCAGGTCTGGCAGAAGTGCGGCCTGTCTGCGGAGTGGTTCTTCATGTGCCGGGTCAGGTGGCTGCTGGACATGAAGCGCAAGCCGCATGTGGTGCAGGCGAAGGGTCTCTCACCCACAGGCACATGGCTCATCATGTGTCTGCGGAAGTTGCTGCGGCAGCCGTAGCCTTTGCCGCAGGTCTGGCATTGGAACAGCCGGTCTGCAGAGTGGACCTGCATGTGGCGCACCAGGTGGCTGCGGCTGCTGAAGCCTCTCTCGCAGGTTCTACAGGAATGCGGTTTCTCCCCGGTGTGGATCAAAATGTGCTTCTTGAGTGAATTCAGTTCGGGAAACACTTTTCCACAGGTCTGGCAGAAGTACGGCTTCTCCCCTGTGTGGGTCCTCATGTGGACCGTGAAGCTGCTTCTAAAGCGGAAACTTCGGCCGCAGGTTTTGCAGGAGAACGGTTTCTCGTCCGTGTGCGTCCGCATGTGGCTCAGCATGTTATACTTGGCTTGGAATGTTTTCTTGCAGACTTTACAGGAATGTGGTTTGTCTCCAGTGTGGACTCTGGAATGAGTCCGTAAATTAGAAGCTCTGGAGAATAATTTTCCACAAACGTCACATTTCAGAGACGACTTCTCATCAGCTGTGCTCTGATTAGTTTTCAGTTTCAGTTCTGCATTTCCAGGCGACCCAGAGTCTTTAGTCCAGTTTTCATTCTGATCTGAACTTTCTGGTTTGCCGTCAGGCTGGTGCTGGTCCTGGTCCTGGTCCTGGTCCGGCTCTGGTTTAGTGTTCAAACCTTCTTCATGAGAGGAACCCAACATCGGCATCAGAACCAGGTTCTCTTCCTCCAGATTGGAGCAGATTGGTTCTTCATGCTCCTTTTTAACCTGCGGAGCTTCTGGTTCACTTTGTTCCTCTTTAATCTGGAAGGTTTCCGGTGCTTCCTGGTTCTCTGCTGCCTCTGAACCGTCTGGTTCTGTTTGGGCCTCGTTGGGATCCATCTTCTGGTTGCTGGTCTGCAGCTCAGCAGGAATCTGCTCTTGCTTCTGGAGGAGATACTGAGATAGTTCTACAGGGAAAATGGATGAGATCATTATTTTTAACATGAATGTAGACACAGGGTGATAGCCTGAATGTAGCCGCTAATCCTATCTTAGCCTCCCTCAAAGAATTCAGATGTTGGTCGTACTTTAGACCTTGTGCTGACATGAACGAAGGAATAAGTCCCTTCTGATCATTTTATTAACATTTGAGTTTATTTTAACTGAGTATTAAAATGTGAGAGAAAATGTCCAAACAGAATATCTTTACCAGACGTCACTGTAAAAACCTCCATGTTTACTTTCCTCCAGATCTCCAACAGAGCAGCGACTTCATCTCCATCTCTTCCTCGTTACAGTGAACAACAATATTAATAATAAACAACGTAACCAAGGGAGTAAATCCCTTATTATTACCGAGGATAACAAACAAGGACATTTCTTAAGTGTAATTTTTTGGGGGGGTCACAAACGTTGTAGTGAAATGTAACATGGTTTAAAAAGTTTTTAATGTGTTCAAGCTGCAGGACCGATCAAGACTAGTAGAGATGAACAGAAACGAGTTTTTCTCAGTAAACAAACTGTTGAGACCCATAGAAGTCAAACCTGATGTTCTATGTAACACAGCAAACTGCAGGAGGATCGGCTACGATTATCGCAAGCAAATCGACAAGCTTAGATCTAAGATTGTTGTAAAAAATGTAAAACTGAGCCATGTGAACCAGGCTTTAGCGGAGACACAGCAACCTGTCCGACGGTTCATCCCTCGCTGTAAATGCCTTGACCGTGATAAAACGCTTGGGGACCGCAGTTCAAACAAACTGGGCTGGGTTTACGAGCCGACCTGAACGCACCGTGGGTTTAAATCAGGGGTCCCACATTTGGTCGGCCCCCCTGAACAATACCAGGGAGCATTCAGATGTTTTTTCATTAACCGTATTTTCAGGATTGTAAGTCGTTTATATGTGGATTTTTCTTCAACCACCAGAGGCAGGTTTAGGAAAGATTTAAGGATGTCGGCCGATTCTCCAAACCTCTGTGACCACAGAGCTGATAAAGTCCAACAGGTTCGATCGGTTCGTGTCTCCAAGACAGGAGGAGCAACACGAACCGATTCCAGAGGATAATCCAGGAAAAAACCCCAACATAGCGGAAATTTAGAATAACCAACACGGATGATGATGTAGAAGCAATAGTGATAGTTTGTGGCGTCATTTTAAGAGATAAAAGACGAAACAAAAAGAAATGACTGTGGATGAAAGACGTCGGAGCAGCTGCTCTGTTTGCTGCACTATGATTTGGAGGTGAATATGTTTTTTCATAGTTAACATTTTTAACTGAATAAACATAATAATGACCTTTAGATTTAATAATAAACATTTCCACACATCATCTCTGATATCCACCAGACTGTTATGTCAGCTGTTTGGGATTCCCCTCTGTTTCTGACATCACTGTGATTTTTGGGGTTGTGGCTTATTGTCTGATGCGGCTCATAGTTCGGAAAATAGGAACTATAATCCTTCCTGGATTTGTTCTGTGAAGAACCCAGAGAGGGTTATTAGATTGTGCTTTCTGGAAAACAATATATTTTTTACATGTAGGCTCTCCTGCAATCGTCACCTTTTCTGTTACAAACCGACTCCGGCCCCCAGCAGAGAAGGGAAACGTTATGTGGCCCCCAGGAGAAGGTTTGGGGCCCCTGGTTTAAATGCTACAGGAACCGGCGTGTGGAGTCGCTGGTACCGGTTCCCATTGGTACTCAGAAAATAAATTCCATGACTTTTCCATGACTCTCCATGAGCGTCAGCATAATCTACCATATTACAGCAGGTATAATCCCACCAAGCTGAACTATAGCGAACATGTAAAATGCAGCAAGATGAGGAGGAAATATAAATGAGAGAAATATGGAAGTGAAGCCCAACAGACTGGAATGACTTGAAAAGTGTCAATATATTGATGATGATAATCTCATAAAGAAAAACATATTAGCAGTAATGCAAACACAATATTGTACATGCAGAACTACATGCTTCCACCAAAGTTCAGGGCAGACAGGAAGACACAGCGCAGCACCGCCAGCCTGTAGCTGGAGGGTTATTACATGATTAAATAAATATATATTGTTCATAAAATAGAAACCTCTGGGCTTCAGCCAGTGTGGGAAGGAAGAAGGATGCTAACATGTTGCTAGCTGGCGGTAAGTTTGCTTCAAATTGCTAATTATCTTTGTTTAATTACAAACAGTCCAGTAAAGACATATACTGTAACTTACGTTGGTTTCAGAAATAGTTATTTTATCAATTTTATTGTGACTTTTATGGTTATTATTATAACAATCATTCAGCTTCATGTTATAACTGCATGGAGGCTGTTTGTTGTGACCTGATATACTTTAATTCATAAACTAACCTGGTTTTAATAGAGAGACTTTGATATTGTGAGGTTGTTGTTCTAACTCGTTCATCAATGATTTTATCTTCAACATGTTTTCAGTCTAACTGAGCAAATGAAGATGAAAGATGAAGCCAGAGAAATCAGGTGTTAGGAAACCTAAAGACTTTCTGTCTCAGAAGAAGCTCTGACTCCACCAGATCAACAACCAGCTCTGAGGATGAACCTCCACATCGTCTTAATGGTGCAAGTTTGTTTCTTCAATGAGGAGCTAAAGCTACATTTTCAGCAACAAAAACTGCTGTTACCAACACGAAGTGCTTAATAAACATGATTTGATTTAAAGGGAACTGGAAAAAATTTTTCTCTTCTTGTTAATCTAACATTTATCTTTCATTGTTTCATTTGTTGTTGACCTTCAGGACCCTGTCAGTGACCTTCAGGACCCTGTAAGTGACCTTCAGGACCCTGTCAGTGACCTTCAGGACCCTGTCAGTGACCTTCAGGACCCTGTCAGTGACCTTCAGGACCCTGTCAGTGACCTGTCCAGGGTGAACCTGCCTCTCATCTGATGGCTGGTGGACATGGGCACCACCAGCCCCCCTCACCACCCTGCAGGGATCAGTGTGTTCAGATCATGGATGGACAGATTTTAAGGTAGTTTGTCTCCTTAAGTCCAAACTTAAAACAGCTTCATAGTTAATGCCAACATCAACTGACTCTGACATTGATGACTATTTTTTTCTACTTCCAACATAAACAGGCAAAGACACCCAGAAATGTTTTTCCACTCCAGGCATCTGGTCCCAATCATCAGTTCTTATGATGTCACATACATGGCGAGTTCACAACGTCTTGGAATTGTAAGTATTATTTTTTCTTTGCCATTTTTCTGTTCTCTTTAAAATACAGATGCTTTCTCTGTTTAATTGCTCTATTATTCTTTTTGTAGGTTTCTGTATTAATTATCCTATTAATATAGGAGGGGATGAATTTTAATTTCTGAGCCTGGCGATATCTGCATCCCCTGTCTATTGTCCTGTTGATATGAAACTTATCCAGTAGCTCAGAGAACAAATTATGTAGATCTGCTATGAGTTTCATATCAACAGGACAATATTTTGGGAAAATAGAAAATGCATCCCCTCCTATATTAATAGACTGGACAGTTAAGATGATATCACATGTTCTACATTGTGGGCCTCAGTTTTCTCGTGCGTGAGACCAACATGTTACCGCGGTAAAGCCAGCCGGCTCTGCGTCCAGCCGGCCCAGCACACGAAATACAAGTGCGCGGCAGCTCCAGACATTATGGTACACCAATTAACGTCCTGCTTTCACAATAAAAGCGCACATCCGGTCCATGTTTGAGCTACTCTAAACAGGTTCTAGATGTGTCCGTCTGTCACCTAGAAGTGGTACCAGTCACTGGAAACAAAGTTTCTCAGCAATGGACAACTTAGGGGGGAAAGATACAAAGTACTATTTTAATGGTCTTTTATTTTGAAAATATATATCAGATCTAGTTGCAACTTTCTGATCTATATATAGAGAGATATTACTTTTTATTTTGTATTAGTTTGTCAGGATGTATTATTTTCTGTTTGCAAATGCAGCGGCTGGAAACCTATTTCGAGTAGCTCAAACATGGACCGGATGTGCGCTTTTATTGTGAAAGCAGCACGTAAATGGGTGTACCATAATGCCTGGAGCTGCCGCGCACTAGTATATCGTGCGGGTTAGGGTTAGGACGCAGAGCCGGCTAGCTTTACCGCGGTAACATTTCATCAGCGATGCGCGCTCTAAACTCTCCCAGAACCGCTCACCTGTCCGGTCCAGCCGAACCTCCGGCCTCCAGCCGCCGTCCAGCAGCCTCCGCTGGCGGTCCAGCTCCTCCTCGTACCGGGCGACGGTTCTCTGGAAGACCGAGAAGATTTCCTCCGCGGCGGCGGCCAGCCGCTCGCTGATGAACTGTCTGAGAGGCTGGACTGAAGACGAGCCGGACATGGTCGCTGCTAACGGGCTGCTGCACAACAATGGCGCCGCTGGCTTCTTCTTCTTCAACAGTTTGAGTTGCTCGGTTACATCACCACCCCCTGCTGGTGGGAGCAGAAAACTGCTGCTCTGAAATATTCCAGCCGAAAAGTCCAAGTCCACCTCGCTGCAGCAAACAGGAAGAGGCGGGACGGACCGCTGTCAGCCTCATACCTTATATGGAAATGGGACCATTGCACTCCGGAAGTGAAGGTGGCGCTATTTCCTGTATTATCCGCCGTCTCTCGTTTTTATTTTCTTTTGAAATCTGTGATATATCTTCACCTTTAGGAAGGAGTTTCACTCTCAAAATGTATTTGAACTTCAATCTTTTATTTACTTAAACGCAGCTCACAGTTTGTAACAAATTCTGTAGTTTTCGGTGTTCTTCTAAATCTGCTCCTTAGTCGCATCTTTTCGGGGTTTCTGCTGCCTCTAGTGGCCTGGCGGTGGTAACACAACTAATATAATCACGTTACTAAATCAGAATACCAAAGTCTTTATTATTTATTATTAATTCTGGCATTACTGGAACAGTAAAAGATAAATTCCCCAACAACAGAACAAACCTTTCCATATTATTAAGAATGTAGAGCTAATTAAATGACATAAACAAGACCTGTAAGCGATTCCAGTTTCATTTCATGGCCAACCTGTTGAAACTGTGGCAAATTTTAAATTCCTTGTGTCGTTCCTGGACAGTCAGCTCAACTTTGCTGAAAACACTGACTGTATCTTTAAGAACTGTTCTCAGAGACTCTATCTTTTAAGAAGATCTTGGGGTTACCCAACTTGAAGTTGTGTTAAAATGTTAAAACTTAACATTCTAACTAGAATTTTAACTTAACTCAAGTTAAAACAACATTTTAACTCAAGTTTTAACTTTTCATTTTCTCAGCTGGTTTGGTCACATGAGCTGCAGATTAACAGACAATCTTTTAATAATACTTTGAATGGCAGGAATAACAGCAGATAAATGGTGAAACCAAAAACAACTTTGTCTCAACTGTTTGCTGAACGAACATGGAAGACAGCAAGAAATATTCTAGCAGATCATCCATCGTCTTTATTTATTAGTTTGACCCTCTGAGCTCATGAAGATGTTGAAGTTTCCTTTAGGAACTAAGAACATCTATTAGAAGTTATTTATTGACAGTGCAATAATTATTCTTAACCAAACTAAATAACATTTACCTATAGTGAGCTGTGGTAAATGTGTAAGTGTTTTGTCTATTTACAAATTGTTGATAATGTGATTCTATGAATATGATTTATCGTTTATAAATAGTTTTATCTTATTTTTCCTATATATAAGACTCTACTATAAATAGTATCTCAGAATAACGTACATGGCACCATGAAAACAAAAATATGATTTTTTTCCTTGTATCTGTTTAACAACCTGGGTTGTTATTCCTAATTTGTTTGTTATTGACTTTTGCTTAATTAAATTTCTTACGTATATATTGCAAATGGTATTTTTTATTATAGTTGATCATGTTGTTTTTCATGTCTCTATTTCTTTTCTTCCTCCTATAATTGATGGGGATATGGATATTATTCATAATATATAAAAGTATTGTTTGTCATTTAATTAGCTCTACATCCTTAAAAAAAGTGAAAAAATATGGTGTTTTATCAGATAATTTATCTTTTACGGTGCCAGTAATGCTGAAATTAATAAAGACTTTGTAGTATTCTGATTTAGTAACGTGATTATATTAGTTGTGTTACCACCGCCAGGCCACTAGAGGCAGCAATAAACTCCGAAAAGATGGGACTAAGGAGCAGATTTAGAAGAACACCGAAAACTACTGCAGCGAGGACCTTCTCGAAAAGTCCATGAAACAAACGACATCCTGTCTTCTTCAGGTTTCGTCCAAATTCTACGGAAGAGGATTAGGGCCACTTAAAAAAAACCCCGGTTTCTGACTTTAAAGTCAGAATTCTGAGATTAAAGTCAGATTTCTTTTCCAGTGGCCCTAATCCTCTTCCGTAGAATTTGGGCAAAAGCGGAAGCACTAATAAAATAAATGCTGTAACTCATCATGATATTTCCCAAGAGATGAGCTGCGTAGAGGTAGAATTTTAACATTTGTGTAGCCCACGTTAAAATCTGACATAAATAGGAATAAATAGTTGATTAAAAGTCTGTGGACAGAAAATAAAGTCGCTGCTCCTTTAAGGAACCAGCGTCACTGACGCGTCGCCTTGGTAACGCTGCAGAGCACAAACCTGAGGGAGAGAGCAGAGGAGGACTGTAGGAAAAGAGCGGTGATTAACGGAGAAATGTAATATTATAGTTGAGAAAAGATAAATTACCTGGTCGGAAACTGACGGGGATTTTATGAAAACTAACTTACATCGGTTTTGGTGAGTTTTGTGTTTATTTTCTTAAATTTTCACTGTGTTGTACTTCTACTTTTGGCGGAGAGCTAACGGTAAAAATGTGGCTGTTAGTAAAGAAATGCTCCGTCATAAACTGTTATCTGATTAATATGTTGGGTTATGAAGAATTTATTTGTGTAATTTGAGGATTTAAAAGAGTTTTGTCGTGTTTGTGGCCTGTTATACAGGTCAGGGTTTTTGATCGGTCTGCCGTGTGCGACGCGCAGATTCACAGGATTCAAGATGGCGACTCAGACCGAGACCTTCAACTCGTCATCATCATATCAGGGCGGGAAACTTTCACTCCTTAGACTCAGGAACTCAGGAATATCAGGAACTAGTTCAAACCGAACTGAACAGGAACTGAACTGATTGAATTTTTTTTTTTTGAAGCTTTTCACTGAACTGAGTACCTGGACTTATATTTTGATTTGAATTTAAAGTACCATACTTGATTTTCATATGTTATATCTCTGAATGTGATTTGAATATTTGTGGTCCACTTTGATTTAATTGAAGGTATTTCCTTACCTGTAAAAAACAAGAAAGACAAGTTAACTCAGGAAGAAAAATAGGAATCCTAAAATAGGTGTAACCTAGGGAAAGAGATGGTCTAACTAACTTAAATTAGTCTGACTAAAATAACCTAGGAGAACAGAGACTGGTCTAATTAAACTAGATTAGTTTTATTAAAATAAACTAGGAGAACAAAAGAGTAAAGGGAGTGATTTACTTTTCCTTTTTTTGGAGGGAATTTCATGTATTGTATGTCTTTTTGTATTCAGTAAATTACCGGCATTTACCATTTAAAGCCGCAGGTCTCTGGTGTTGTTATTCTTGCTTCCCCCTTAGAGCCTAGAACTGGTCCAGTGGCGCGATTAGCGGTGTGATACCGGTGCTACATTTGCTTATTAATTAAGAATGAGAAGGACATTAAATGTAATAGCTTTTGCATAGATAAAAAGATTAAAATAGTTTTCATAGCTGTATATTTTAATTTTTGTTCACAAATACATCCCAATAAATAATAACCAACCAACCCAATCCAGTTTTATCTATAAAGAACATTGCAACTACAACTACAGTGGACCAAAGCACTGGACAGAGAAACAAAACAAAATACAAGAATTCATCAGAAACATGAGCCAGCTGTGTATTCATCATACACAGCTAAACTTGGCCTCTTCTCACAAATAAAAACCCAACACTGAAAAGCAGCTTTCAGCTTCTATGCACCACAGATCTGGAAGAAACTTCCAGAAAACTGCGAAACACGTGAGATTCTTCACGTCCTCAGTCCTGCTGCTGCTGCTGACCTGCTGGTTTGGCTGGATTTGTCCTCCTATCAAACCGTTTTTCTGTTTTCTTCATCTGATTGTGTCATCAGTTTGACCAGAAATATTTATTCATACAAACAGCTGAAGGAAAAACTCCCAGACTGAACGGCAGCATTTACTGATTTCTACTGTCACAGAGGTTTACAGACTCCAGAGGTCAGAGTTCAAAGGCTTCACCCGAGTTCCTGTTAGCGTCGTTATGGTTACGGTCAGGATAACAGGACGAGACAGAAAACAAACAGCGATGACCTAAACAGGGTGTCCAAACTTTTTGTCACGTGGGACAATAAAAAAAATCTTAAATCAAAAAACAGATTTTTTTTTTTAATGGCTATTTATTGTAGTTCCAAAACCTGAATGTGGTTTTTATGATATATTAGGGCTGTCATAGGTAAAAAATAAAATAATAAAAAAAGTTCATTTCCACCAAAATCTCATAAATTGAGATTCGTCTCAGAAGTTTTCTAGAAATTTTTTTTTTAAAAAGTTTCAAAAGTCGAAAATTTCCAACATTTGAAACTCAAGAATTTCCAAGTTTATTGTAGAGAATTTCTAAGATTACTTTCAACATTTCTGAGTTTTATTCTGGAAATGTACTTCTTCAAGCGGCTGGGATGAGGCTCAGTGCCTCCAAGTCCGAGGCCATGGTTTTGAGCTGGAAAAGGGTTGAGGTCCTTCTCCGGGTCAGGGGGGTCGTCCTGCCTCAATGGAGGAGTTTAAGTATCTGGGATCTTGTTCACCAATGAGGGATCAGGAGATGGACAGGCGGATTGGGGCAGCGTCTGCCGTGAAGCGGCGCTGCACCGGTCCGTCTGCACCGGTCCGTCCTGGTGAAGAGAAGCTGAGTCAGAAAGCCAAGCTCTCGATTTACCGGTCGATCTACGTTCCCACCCTCATCGATGGTCTTTGGGTCATAAATAAAGAACCAGATCAGGATCCAAGCGGCTGAAATGTGTTTCCTTCTCAGGGTGTTTGGACCCTTAGAGAGAGAAGCTCAGTCATCAGGGAGGGACTCAGAGTCGAGCTGCTGCTCCTCCACGTCCAGAGGAGCCAGTTGGACATCTGGTCAGGATGGAGCCTCCATGTTGAGGAGTTCAGGGGGAGGAGGGGAGACCAGGACACCTGGAGGGACGATGTCTCTCTGCTGGGGACGCCTTGGGGTTCCTGGAGGAGCTGGAAGAGGCTGGGGAGGGAAGTCTGGGCCTCCTGAGGCTGCTGACCCCGAGACCCGACCCTGGATAAGAGAAGAAAATGGATGGATGGATGAAATGTACTACTGTTTTTTATTTTCTATCTAAAATGGTCAAAATGCGCCTTTGTAAATGTTGCATGTTTGCTGTATTAAAAGAAAAACATCTAGTTTTCAGTTTCTATACTGTTCTGGATCGCTTTCTTTCAAAACATTTGCTAGTTTTACTAAGGTTTAATACATCAAATAAAAGCTGATTTTGGTAAATAATTTCAGTAAAAGTCTTTAAATAAACATGGTTTTATCTTTTGTTAAATTTTAGTTATAAAAAGACAAAATTTGTGTTGTACTTTACATTTTCCATTGAAAGAAAATTACAAATTAAAATCTTTCATCTGCACCAAGGGGCCAAATTTGGATAATTTTTGAATTGCAGCACAAGGGCCACATGTGGCCCCCAGGCCACACTTTGGATGCCCCTGATCTACAGAGACAGGAAACTGTTTGGTCTCGGCTACAATCGCTTCTTCCTCCGGATTACATCCGTCTCTCTGTCGCAGGGGAAGGCGGGGAAAACCGAACTCCTGAATGAACGGTGAGAACATGCAAACAGGAAGACCTCAGGCTGGGATTCAAACCCACAACCTTCTTGCTGCAGGACTACCGACCGCTCCAGGCTGCAACCCCATAAAGCGCGTCCTGCACTCAGTCTGAACATCTAAAAGCATCCACTAGGTGGCGCTTAAAGCTTTCATTAAAGCAATGAGAGTCACGAGTTCAGCCAATCAGAACCAAGCTGAATCAATGGCTCTCTTGGATTGGCTGCGTTGCAGCACTGGGGTCACGTGTGTCTGGGTCATCCGGTGTCCAAGGGTCTCCAGGAGGTCAAGGTACTGAACTAGAAATATTTCCATTCCAGTGTTGGAGCGTCACACAGGGAGCTCTGAAACTAACTTACCCCAGGATCACAGGTCACAACCAGGCTGTGGTCAGCAGGTTCTGATGGTTCCGGCCTGACTGGTTTCATTCAACAAACCAGTTTAATGTATGTTGATCTATATGCTCTCAATCTACCTGTTTGTTCTCAACCAGCCGATCCTGAAGCTCTAGCTGAGTTACTGAACATCCAGACGTTAAAAACGACCAACCTGAGGGGAAAAACTCTGAGCTCCATCATCTTTAGTCCTTCAGATGTTTGATCCGAGTGGAAACCAGTGAGACCAGCAGCATCACGCCGTTCGTCTGATTTAAAACCTTTTAGACTCACAACGTGACGCAGAAACCAGCTGAAGCTGACGATTAGAGGTTTACCTGCCAACAGGTCCCATGTTTCCCATCTTCACCGCCTCACAAGTCGCTCACATCACTGAGGAACTCCGAAGAAATCCAAACCAGAGCATTCAACAGATCCGTCGTTACGCTGACGATATTTTACTATTCTTAAACAATCCCACAATTTCCCGCCAGAAGACATTCAACTCAGCCAACCTGTAGACTAATTATCCTCACAATCATCCAGATCACACCAGGAAGTTAAAACTATTCATCTCCGCTCACAGTGAATCGGACTTTCAAGATTAAAACAGTTTTTGGTCCAACCTGCTGAGATGAGCTTCATCCCTCTGCAGCTGTGGAGTTTCTCCCAGGTGTCTTATATTAACATCTACTCTTTAAAAACATCCACTAAAACATATTTGGTTGTCTTTAGCTTGTTATGTCACTTTTATTTTAAAGATTTTTTTGGCTCTAGTGACCTTTATTTGATAGTTAGTTGACAGGAAAGTGAGTAATGAGAGAAGGGGAAAGACATGCAGCAAAGGTCGCCAAAGGTCGCCAAGGCTGGGAATTGAACCTGTGACGGCTGTGTTGAGGACAAAGGCCTCCATATGTGGATTGTGCTGAACCCTTGATCCACCTTATGTCACTTTTAAGAAAATGTTTGTAAATGTGGAGCAGCAAACAGCTGAGATGAAGAAGCTACAGCTAACCACCAGTCTGAAGATGATGATGATGATGAGCCTGAGGAAAACCAGTTCAGGCTGATGATGATGAATATTTGAATATTGTACTGTAGAAGTATCAAAACTGAGTGTTAAGACAAACAGGAGCGACGTTGTTCGGGTCAGACTAACAGAAAGTTATTTTTAAAATACAAGAAGAAATTCACAAAATTCTCATATTATTACAACTTTAATTTGGTAAATGACATAATTCTCATATTATTCTGACTTTATTCTTGTAATTTGATTTATTATTGTATTTTTACAGCTTTTTTCTGGTAATTTAGTGAATTTATTCTCATAATTAAATGTTTGTTGTCAGTCTGACTGCTGGCTGTTGCTGGTTCGAACCCCCCCTGATGGTCCCCCTGACCCCCCTGATGGTCCCCCTGACCCCCCTGATGGTCCCCCTGACGGTCCCCCTGACCCCCCTGATGGTCCCCCTGACCCCCCAGTCAGTCTGCAACCATCAGAGGTGAATCACTGAATGTTCTTCTGAATCCTCAGACCTGAAAAAGCATCGTACAAATTGCAATATATAAATATTCTTAATATTTTTGTGATGTTGGTGTTGGCAGCATTTGAGTCGTTGGTTTTTCTTCTTTTGAACATGTTTTGCTTCTTTTGCAGCTCCACAGAAAGTCAACAAATCATTTCAGTTTTTCTCCCAGAGATGAAAAGAGAAAATATCAGAAAATGATGAACAAAGGAAGAAAGACTAGAGTAGGAACATTCAAAGGACTAACCGACCAGCTCTCCTCCAGACCTGATGCCTTCAGGGCCTTCAGGACGGCACAGCGCCGCCGTCTGTGTGGATCTTCATGTGCTTCAGCATCGTGCATTTGTGACTGAAGCACCTTCCACAGAGCTCACAGGAGTACGGTTTCTCCCCCGAATGGCTCCTCATGTGTTTGAGCAGCGTGCAGCTGTGGCTGTAGCTCTTGTCGCAGATGCCGCAGGGATACGGTCGCTCGCCGGTGTGGGTGCGGATGTGCTGCATCAGGTTGCTGCTCTGGCTGAAGCTTTTGCCGCAGATCTCGCAGGAATACGGCTTCTCGCCCGTGTGCGTCCTCATGTGGCGCAGCAGGTTGCTGTTGTCGCTGAAGCTCTTCCCGCAGGTCTGGCAGGAGTAGGATCTCTCGCCCGTATGGGTCATGGTGTGCTTACGGAGTGTGGACGGGTCGGAGAAGGTTCTGCCGCAGGTTTTACAGAAGTACGGCCGCTCGTCCGTGTGCGTTCGCATGTGGACCATGAGGTGGACGCTGTACCTGAAGGCTTTGTTGCAGGTTTTGCAGATGTAGGGCCTCTCGCCCGTGTGGATGGTCATGTGGCGTTTAAAGCCAGACTGGTCAGAGAACCTCTTCCCACAGGTCTTGCAGAGATACGGCTTCTCGCCCGTGTGCGTCCTCATGTGGACGTTCAGATTGACCTTCTGGCTGAAGCCTTTACCGCAGATTTCGCAGGAAAATGGTTTCTCCCCAGTGTGCGTCCTCATGTGGATCAGCAGCTTGATGTTGTATTTGAAAGCTTTTCCACACACATTGCAGGAGAACGGCTTCTCCAGCACGTGGATTTTAAAATGTTCCTTTAATTCTGAGTCGCTGCCAAAGTTTTTCCCACAGAGCTGACATCCTGAGGGTCCGTCGCTGGTCCCGGCGCTGCTCGGACTCTCAGCGCTCGGGTTGTAACTGTAACTCATGAGTTTGAGACGCGGCGTCGGGTCGGCGCCGCTGGCTGATCTGGACTCTTGCTCCCAGCTCCAGTCCTGGAAGCCGAGGAAAACGTTCTGCTCGGCGTTTCCTTCTGCTTCACTTTCGTCGCTTTCCTCATAAGCCGACGTGACGGTGAAGGAGTCGATCTCCTCCTTCAGCACCAGCTGCTCGTCCTGCTCCTCTTTAATCTGTGGAGGTTCTGCTTCCTGCTGCTCCTGCAGCTCCGCCTCCAGGGAGACGCAACGCTGTGCAGCATCTGCAGGAGGAAAACAAAGAAACTGATGAAATGTGTGGCTCCTCTATTAACCCTTCATCGTTTCTACCAGCGCTGCTCTGAGCAGCAGCTCCAGCAGGCATTTGCTAATTGCTGCTGGCTAGTCTGAAGGAGCTGAGTGGTGGAAGGCAGGACCCAGGAGTTTGCAGCTGAATGGTTGTCATGGAGATTAAAGGATTTCTCAAACATGAAAGAATCAAAGCAACACTGCAGGAATGTTTTTAACGAGGGAAAAACTTTATAACATGATGTAAAGATCATAAATGCTGATTTTCGGTGCTACTGGCCCTTTAAGCCGTTCTGCAGACATGAGCAGAATGTCTGAGCTCCACCTGCAGGATGTCGGATCCTGACCGTCTGACCCGCTGAACCTCACCGGCTCCCCCTCCTGGTCGTCCTCCTCAGCTGCAGGTGAGGCTTCTCACCTGTTTCTGCGTTCTGCTGGACGGTCGGTTCTGATTTCTGGGTTTGTTCTTGGTTCTGTGAGGTGGAGCCGCTCTCTCTGCTGCTGGCCGGGTTCCTGGTTCTGGTCTGGCCTCTTCCTTCCAGAGGGAACCTGTGTTTGGGTCCTGCAGCCCTGCGGCGCCCGTCTGGGTCAGGCGCCATGACGGCGTCGGCCTCCTGCTTCAGAACCAGCTGCTCCTCCAGGCCGACCCGTTCAGCTCTGATGGGGAAACGCTCTGCTCTCTCAGGAGGTTCTGGCTGCTGCCGGGTCGGCGCCGACGCCCCCTGCTGGTGCAAAAGCTGCGGTGCGGCAGGAATCTCTGGTTTTCTGCACAGGAACTGTGGCAGCAGCTCTGATGGGAGAAAGGAAACTTTAAAACATGAATCATTTCCATAGCAACTGAATCCACATTATTTAACACCTTTTATTAAAATCTTTTGCTTTTTCCCCATGAATTAAATGTCATATTTGGCTGAATAATTTGAAACCTCAAATAAGGTTTTTCTAAAAGCTCTGGAGTTTTAACAGGTGTGGAAACTTTTGAGAGAATGAAATGAAATTAATTATACTTTATAATTGTTTTGGTAAATTTACACCTTTTGTTGCTTCTGTTTAACTTTGATTTTATTTTTGTAATATTTAGTTAAGAAATTGTTATATTTTTGTGAAGCAGGATTTTTATCACTAAAGGCATAAAGGTATAAATGAACTAATAAATGTCTCCATAAACTCGGGGGATCCAGATGAATCTGAGCCGATATCGATCCATCGATTCTCCAGAAATATGATCAGACCTGCTGATGTTTGCTGACCGGCTGAGACTTTCAGGACTATTGATACAGATCATGTTACAAAATCTGAGGAAAACCTGGATCACTGGAAGGAAAACGGCAAGAAAAACCAGACTGGAGATGTTTCACATGCAGACGATTTAATAATTACTATTTAATTATTATCAAATTAGACAAAGCTGTTTTTATTTCATTGTGATTTTATTGCTTCACAATGGAATATTACAGCTGGATTAAGATTCATTTAGTTTTTATTGCAAGACTTAAGTCATAATATTATAAGAATAGAATTGTAATATGTAAATAAACCACTAATATGACCAAAATAGTCATAATAATACAAAAATAAGCATTAATATTATTAGAATACATTTGTAATAAAACAAGAATAAAGCATTACAATCACAATATTACAAGAATACAATAGTAGCACAACAATAATAATATTAATAACAATAATAATAAAGTAATAATTTTATGAGAACTCCAACAGGAAAAATAAAAAAATTATATGAAGTATTGATTTTACAAACAAGAAAATATTTCATCTTTAACAGTGAGCTGTTACTCAGAACTTTAGGACGTTTTCAGGTAAAAATGTCTTTATTCTGCTCATATTATCACTATGTTCTTTAATAAAACTCCAATGTACAACTCAGAAAAATGACAGAAATAAAAACCAATTTTTTTTAAAATCAATCAATCAATCAATCAATCAATCAATCAATCAATCAATCAATCAATCAATCTTTATTCCAGACCAAAAAGGTCCATAATAAAAAAGGTAAAAACAAAATAAGAGAAAAATAATAAAATAAAAATAAATAAAAAAACATGACATTCACTGAGTCACAAATAAATATTGACACCAATGTTTCCACAATCTTGAGAAAAATCTCACTGTACTAAAAACAGGATTTACTAAAATTGCAATTATATTACTGCATGACACAGAAAATCTACACATACATGAGATTCCTGAGCTCAGCTGCACATGTGGGACCAGCATCATGTACCAACATGTGGCTGGTGCTGCTCCATCTAGGCAGTCGGAGCCTCATGCCGTCATTAGGCCACATAAAGTTTCTACAGGCCACTTTTGTTGTATCTTCGCCTCAGATGGGCTGAGTAAAGTGAAGAGCAAAAAGCTTTAAAAAGAGCTGAACACATACTAAACTTTCTGACCAAAGTATTAGCTTGTGCATCATACATCATACAATACTGCCTACGAATGTCACAATCATCAGACAGGTCATCAGTTATGTAATGTCCCAAATATTTAATTTCATTGCATCTGTTGAGGACAATGCCAGATAAAGAGAAGTCAGAGGTTATCAGATGCTTATCTGCCCTAATTCTAACAATCATAACATTGCTTTTCTTAGCATTATATTTGATGTCAAAGTCACAACCATATTGGGAACAGACCCTTAATAGTTGTTGAAGGCCAGCACTATATGGACTTAAGGTTACCAAATCATCTGCATACATTATGTGATTGATTATCTGGTCACCAACTATACAGCCTGTTTTACAACAATTCAGGCGCGTTGATAGTTCATCCATGTAGATGTTAAAGGTAAGGGGACAGTAAACTTCCCTGCCTCACTCCGTTACCAACTTTAAACGAATCAGACATTGTGTTGGCCCATTTTACAAACATTGATTGATGACCAAACCAGTAAATATTTTTTGTCATCTAATTTATAGTTTTTAAAAAGAAAATCGAATAAACTCGGATGTGGCATGAAAAAGTATTAAATTTATTTAAAGGTCGGTTCTGACTGTCCCAGTATTGTCCCGGGATGTTCTGCCACCGGGTCACCGGGTCACCGGGTCACCGAGCTGCTGGTGACCCGGTGACTCTGCGGTCAGAGGAAAGATGGCGGCCGGATCCAGGCCCGCCGCTCTGACGCAGAGGATCAACCTCCCCGGTAGCCCGACAGACGGACCATGAAGCTCAGAACCGAGCCTCGTGGACCGGGTCGGAACCAGCTCCGCGGGCCTCCTCACCTGTCCGGTCCAGCCGAACCTCCGGCCTCCAGCCGCCGTCCAGCAGCCTCCGCTGGCGGTCCAGCTCCTCCTCGTACCGGGCGACGGTTCTCTGGAAGACCGAGAAGATTTCCTCCGCGGCGGCGGCCAGCCGCTCGCTGATGAACTGTCTGAGAGGCTGGACTGAAGACGAGCCGGACATGGTCGCTGCTAACGGGCTGGACGGCTGACGTTCACTTCCGGCTGGGCGTCACAGGAGGGCGGGGCTGCCAACACCGCCCTCTGCCGGCGGGATGCGGGACGGACAGCTTCCCGCACAACATGAGAACATCAGCGAAACATGCGGCGCAGGTAAATAGCGTCTTAATTTTATGGCCAGTAACAATCACTGTGAAGAAAAGTCTACACAAGCTACAGTAAATTACATTTAAATTACTTTTTTTTTTTTTTTCAAAATGTACTTTTACTTTACTACGCTGTTCTTTGCACATGTTTTTATGAAGTATCTCTAGTCTTAGGTGAATAAAATGTCTGGATTCTCTACCCAGTTAATGAAAAACAAACATTTTTAACCAAACGTTCATCAGAAACTGCAGTTTTTCTTAAAGTTTCATATTGAAAAAAACTGATTTAGAAGCTGCTGTGACAGACACCCGTCCAGGTGACCCGTCCAGTGTCACCAGGTGACCCGTCCAGTGTCACCAGGTGACCGTCCAGTGTCACCAGGTGACCCGTCCAGGTGACCCGTCCAGTGTCACCAGGTGACCCGTCCAGTGTCACCAGGTGACCCGTCCAGTGTCACCAGGTGACCCGTCCAGTGTCACCAGGTGACCCGTCCAGTGTCACCAGGTGACCTCGCCTCTCGCCCAGAACGTCAGCTGGAGAGGCAGCAGCTCCTCCTGACGCACTGAGGGACCAGGATGTTAGAAAATGGATAGATGGATGAATTTGGAAATGGATTTTATTTTAGTTACTTGGAAGAATTATTGTCACTTTCCCTCTTAAAATACCAAAATTTCCACTTAACTTTATATTTTCATTCATCTCATTATGTAATTTTTCAATATTAATTGATTGATAAATGATTAGTTGTATATAAATGTTTGGTTATTCTGCATATGGTCATGAATAAAGAACCAGATCAGGATCCAAGCGGCTGAAATGTGTTTCCTCCTCAGGGTGTCTGGACCCTTAGAGAGAGAAGCTCAGTCATCAGGAGGGACTCAGAGTGGAGCTGCTGCTCCTCCATGTCCAGAGGAGACAGTTGGACATCTGGACAGGATGGAGCCTCATGGTGAGGAGTTCAGGTCCCACCTGGAGGGACGATGTCTCTGCTGGACGCCTTGGGGTTCCTGGAGCAGCTGGAAGAGGCTGGAGGGACGTCTGGACCTCCTGAGGCTGCTGCCCCCGAGACCCGACCCGGATAAGATGGATGGTTATTCTGCTTCCACGTATTTTTACTCAATTAGAAAATATCAGTCCAAGAAATGACTAAAATAAGACAAAAAAAGTATTTTATTAAAAATGCAACTCATGTACTATATGTAAACTGTCATAACATCGAATATCATCACCTTCCTAAAAAAAAAGGCATAAATCATTTTCTTTGCCAAAAAAAAAATCACTTTTGGCAAAAAAAGATTTATGCCATTTCTTTAGGGAGGTTTAAAATTATGTCAGAGAAAAATATAAAAACAGCTGGAAATACTAAAAAAGACTAAAAGAAAAAAACAGATATAAAAGAGCAAATTTTCAGACTTTCTTCTCATAATGTTGTAACTTTATTTCATGTCATCACTTTATTCCGGTAATGGTGCGATTATGTTCATAGCATTATAACTTCATGGTCAGTTTAATGTCGTTGGTCTGGCCTTGAAGCTCGTCGTTGGTTTCCAGTCCCGCTAACCTGGATGGTTTTCCTGTTTCATGGTTTACAGCTGAAACGTGAAAACATGAAGGTTCCAGCCTGAACCTTCATGTCTAACGAAAACAAAAAGTGATTAACTGTGTTCAAATTTTAATGTGTTCAAATCTATGTAACTAACTAATCAACATGAACACGTTGAGCTCAATCCATGAAACTCTGACAGAGTCTCTCATAACTGAGTCGCTGAGCAAACAGGATCATTTCAGTGATTCTGAAACGAGATAAAAATGGTGGATGTGTTTTTTTAAATTGGCTGTATGTAAACTTCTGGTCTCAGCTGTAAAATCCAGAACGACTCGTCGGGTCGCTGCTTCAACAAAAACAAATCAAAGTCCTGGACCCAGACGGACCTTCTGCCTGGGTCAGGCCTGCACCTGCAGCCGTCCCTCGGGTGGGCGGAGCCTCAGGTGGGCGGAGCCTCTCCGGCGTGGACCCTGACGTGCCGCCACATGTGGCTGCTGCGGCTGAAGCGCTTTCCGCAGACGGCGCAGGAGTACGGCCTCTCCCCTGTGTGAACGTTGGTGTGCTTCCGGAGCGACGAGTGATCCGAGAAGCGTTTCTCGCAGAACTGGCAGGCGTACGGTTTCTCCCCGGTGTGCGTCCGCATGTGGACGGACAGGTTGACCTTGAAGCTGAACGCCTTCTGGCAGACGTCGCAGGAGAACGGCTTCTCGCCCGTGTGAACGCGCAAGTGGACCCGCATCTCCGAGTTGCACCTGAAGGTTTTCCCGCAGACGTCGCAGGAAACGGGCCGCAGCCCCAGTCCGCCGGGAACCAGGCCGGAACCGCCGCTCCTCTCCCTGACCCGTCTCCTCTTCGGCTCCAGCTCCTTCTCGACCCAGGTTCCGTCCTGACCTCTGACCCCGGCGGCGGCACCGAGCAGGCCGCTGTTTGGAGTCAGAGCGTCTGGTTCCTGGCCTTCCTGCTGGCGGCTCCAGAACCCGGTCCGATCTCTGGCCGAGTCCGACTCGTCGCTCCAGCTTCCCGCCGGTTCTTGGGTCTCCGACTCAGACACGCTCCGGTCCCTGCTGGGTTCTGGCTCGCCATCAGCAGACGTTACCATGGTGACGTCCGGCTTCAGAACCGGCGACTCTTCATCACGGATGAAGCGGAGAGCGTCATCTTCCTCTTTGACCTGGGAAGGTTCTGGTTCCTCGCGGTCCGGACTGGACTTCCAGAGCTCCTGGTCAGCAGGAACTTCCTCTTCCTCCTTCCTCAGGAACTGAACAGGAAGTTCTGCAGGGAGAAACAAAACAAAGACAACTAAAAATGAAAAATCTTTAATTATATCTGGAAAACCAAAACAGTAGAAATAATTAAACTCTTCCGAGTTATTTTGTTGACAGACAGAAAAACTTTGCCATGTTTGACATGAACTTCATTTAAGTTGCAAAGACAAATCAAAACGTACATTCACATATTTTTAGAATTTTTAGAAACTGAGTAAAATGTCTCACAGGAACAAGTAGAGTTTTAATTATGCAGGTCGACTCAGAAGCAGAAGATTAGAGCGATTATGGTTTTATCCCAGGGTGTCGGAACGAGTTCATCATTGAGGGGAACCGGCCCCCCAGCAGCCCCCCAGTTCCTACGCCTATGGCTTCATCTGCCCCATTTTAACTAGTTATATTTACTTTAAGACTAATTTCAGTCAAACTGAAAACCTACTTTTCAGTTTGATTCATGTTTTATCATCACAAAGACAATGTTATGTTGTAGATACACACTGTCTGTCTCCTGTATGTCCATGTATTGTTGCTTACAATGTAGTAAACAATAAAAGACACTTTTTCCTCAAACTATTCCTTCATTCCTTTTAGGGCTGTGTAATAATATCGATATCATGATATATATCAATATTTTCTTTCCTAGAAAAAAATCGATATTCATCCTCAAGTATCGTAACGTCCAACTGTCACCTTGTTCCCTCACTGCTGGCTTCACCAGGTCATCAGGCTTAGAGTGATTCCTTCAGATGTTCAGGTTAAAAATGTATCAAACTATTCAGAGCAGGAACTTGGTTCACTTTATTTACTTTACTAATGCATGTCAGCTACAGTTTGGACTGTTTCAACTAAAAGAAACATGTTTTCTCTCCACTTCTTTGGTTCATTTTGTCCAGCTGTCCACTTTAAGTCTGTGTCCAACCAGATCCAGGTATTGTGTAGTTGGAGCTTTTAATCAGTTTCCAGTTAAATTAATTCAGTCCAACTTTATAACAGTCACAAAATGTCACCAAAATCACTCTGTTCCTCTGAAACCTTTCAGAAAATCACAAAAGTGTGTTGAATTGTATCGTTTGCTGAATATCGCAATATATATCGTATTGTGGTAAGAATATCGTGAGATTATTGTATCACTACAGGCCTAATTCCTTTGTGATTGTACATGTTCATTTTAAACTAAATGAACAAATGAATGAATTAAAGGCAGCCGTGGGCCGCGGCCCCCTCTGGTCCCTCCTTAAGGACGCCATGAGGAAATGACATCATACTCGGTGACTTAATGAGCTTTTTCTTCTACTAAACTCCTTTTCACTCTTTCTGCAGTAGAAATAGAATTACTGTCTGTGTTGCTTCACCTCTCAGATTCATCTGACCAAGCTGGACATGTCCGAACCCGACCTGCTCTGGTTGTTCGCCCTCCTCACCTGTCCGGTCCAGCCGAACCTCCGGCCTCCGGCCGCCGTCCAGCAGCCTCCGCTGGCGGTCCAGCTCCTCCTCGTACCGGGCGACGGTTCTCTGGAAGACCGAGAAGATTTCCTCCGCGGCGGCGGCCAGCCGCTCGCTGATGAACTGTCTGAGAGGCTGGACTGAAGACGAGCCGGACATGGTCGCTGCTAACGGGCTGCTAGCGCTTTGTTAGCTCTGGCTAACTTCCGGCGCCCGGCCCAGACCCGCTGCAGCGCCTCCAGCGGAGACTCCAGGTCTTACAGCTCAGCTTTTCTCTTATCAGATTAAATGTCCAAAATGCCATTAATTTTTCACTGTGTTGTAAATCTGGACTCCTCCGTCGTTCACTGAATGATATTATTAGTTCTAGTCTTACATTAAATGCAGGAAAGACGGTTTGTTTTTCCCCAAATAGGCGGAAAATAACTCGTTCAAAAATTCATATAAATCTGAAGAAAATAAGGATGAATTTGTCTTTGCTGGTGTGACTTTGGATCCAAATTTAACCTTTAAAATTTTGCTAAGTAGCTTAGAAAGTTTTTAACACTGGCAAAACGTGAATCTTTTACCATTGAGGTTTCAGTTTTATGCATCTAAACCAGGGGAGGGAAACTCCAGACCTGGAGGGACCTGGAGGGTCCAGACCTGGAGGGTCCAGACCTGGAGGACCTCCTGAAACCTTTAGATGCGTCTCCACTTCAACACACCTGAGTCAAAGAATGAGGTCCTTAGCAGAACTGGAGAACCTGGAGGAGGTTCAGCTGATGGATCCAGGTGTGTTGGACCAGGGAGACATTAAGAGCTGCAGGACTCCAGACCTCCAGGACCAGGACTCTGGACCTCCAGGACCAGGACTCCGGACCTCCAGGACCTCAGAGGAACCGAGGTTCCTCTGAGGGTCATATAACCCTAAAAACATCCGATATTTATTGGTGATGACAACCGGCAGTCAGGATGAGGATCATTTGGTGGAAAACAGGCAACAAACGTCTTTAGGTCCCAGTTACGGATTTTTATTTTGTTTTCATCAGATTTTCATCCGGTCTCATCAGAACCAGCAGTTCAGGAAGAGCTTAACATAAACCTCATCACATCCGACCCAACAGCTTTCAGTAGAAGTGGACAATATTTAAAACAAAGATATACAAGCTGCTGTTTTATATACACAACACACAAACTGATGCAGGTTAGATAACCTACTAGACCCGCTGTTCTTAACCTGGTCCAGTAGAACCTCAGGGGGCGGAGCCTCATGGAGGTAAAGACTCACCTGTGTAAAGTCGTGATGACGCCGCGGTTTGACATCACTACTGCAGAGGATCAGTTACATCGCTCAACCAATCAGAGGATCAGTTACATTGTTAGCCAATCAGAGCTGAGGAGGAGCCTGATTGGAGGAGCTTCACTCTCAGCAGGGATTTGAACTTGTGTCTTTATTTACTTCAGCAAAGCTCACAGTTTTTACCAAACTCTAAATCTGCTGCTTAGTCACATCTTTTCAGGGTTGGTGCTGCCTCTAGTGGCGTGTGGAGGTAACACAGCTAATATAATTACATTATGAGATCAGAATACAAAGTATTTTGTGTGTCGGGGGGGTAATAATAAGGGTTCAGTGAATGCGCATATGAACCTGGGGGGTTTGGTACCTCAAACAAGGTTAAGAACCTCTGAACTAAAACAGAGTCTGAGCAGGAAATTCTCTCTGGTGATGTCATTTCCTTCAGGAAGTTGTCCTCAGAGGCTAGTGGTCTTCAAAATAAAACAAAATTAGCTTCCTATAAGACATTGTCAATGTTTTTCACCTTCCAGATGTTTCCATCAGACGGACAGATGATGTTTATGGACGTGACCAAACAGGCGGTCAGGATTTGTAAACATTTATATCACATTTTTCAACTTCAGTATACTGAAATTTATATTTTACTTGTATCTTATGTTGAGCATAATGTCCATTTCCTGTGTGTCATGCCAATAATTTCCCAATTCTGGGATCAATAAAGTTCATCCATCTGTAAGATAAACAGTCTAAATAGTGCATAAAGTTCCCACGGTTCCTGAAGGCAACACGATGAGGAAGACGGTCTGACCGAGGCAGAAAAACACAGAACAAGTTAGATCTTAAACCGATAACATATCCAAAAACAAAATTAAAATACTTTACATTTTATAAAATGTGAAAAATAAACAAAAAAGCTAAAAAAAAAAAATAATACAAAAATGTGCAAATTAAATAAATTAAATATTTAAATTTAAAATGCTTTTAATTTTTGGAATTATGGAAAATGAACTTCAACTTAATCTCACATCAAACTTTTTTCAGCACTAAATGAGATCGGAACAACTTTAGTTTTCCATACAAATAAAAACATTTTTACTTCTTTTCCCTTAAAAACTTCATGATTTCTGATGGACTTGAAAGTCTTTTTTTGTTTCCTGTTATGTTGTCAGAAATTAGTGGCTCACACTAAACAACCAAAAAAGTACTGAAGTTATAAACAATTGTGGCTGTAAAGCTTTTTGATTGGCTGTGGCAGAATGAGCGTCTTCAGTCGGACCGCGCAGCGCTAGCTCTGAGCGCCGCCGTCCTCCAGGACTATCTCCACCTCGGGACTGTGACCCTTCCTGTGGGTCTTCATGTGTCGCGACAGGTGAGTGCTGCTCTTGAAGCGCTTGCTGCAGGCCTGACAGGAGTATGGCCGCTCGCCGGTGTGCGTCCTCATGTGGCGCACCAGGTTGCTGCCGTGGCTGAAGCGCTTGCTGCACATGGTGCAGGAGTACAGCTTCTCCCGGGTGTGGGTGGTCATGTGGACGCTCAGGTGGCTGCTGCTGTTGAAACACTTCCCACAGGTGGCGCAGGAGTACGGGCGCTCCCCGGTGTGGCTGCGGGTGTGGCGCAGCAGCGTGGTGCTGTGGCTGAAGCAGCGGCCGCATGTCGTGCACTGGTATGACTTCTCTCCAGTGTGGATCCTCATGTGGGAGATCAGGCTGCTGTTGTGGCTGAAGCATTTCCCGCAGGTCTTGCACACAAACGGCTTCTCTCCCGTGTGGATCTTCATGTGAGCCGACAAGCTGCTGCTGTACCGTAGGATTTTTCCACAAATATGGCAGGAAAAGGGTTTTTCTCCGGTGTGGGTGAGCATGTGGTTTCTGAGCGCCGATGCTTCGGCGAACCTCCTCCCGCAGGTGCTGCAGGGGTGCGGCTTCTCCCCTGTGTGGGTTCGCTTGTGGGAACTCAAATGGCTGTTCTGACTGAAGCTTTTCCCACAAGTTTCACATGAATATGGCTTCTCCCCAGTGTGAGTTCTCATGTGGACCGACAGGTACTTGCTCTCCCGGAAAGCTTTCCTGCAGATCTTACAGGAATATGGTTTCTCTCCCGTGTGGATTCTGTAATGTTTCCGCATTTTGAAGTTGCTGGTGAAGGTTTTCCCACAGACAGAACATTTTGTCGATTTATTACCAGAGTCAGAATTACAGACACCATCGAAAGGAGGGAGATCGTCTGCTGCATTACTTTGACTCGTCCGGTTCTGGCTGGATCCCGAGTCTTTGTCCCAGTTTCCTTCCTGATCCTGCCTCTCAGCTGCATGGGAGGCGTTCTGGTTTGGTTCTGACTCACTGTGGTCAGTTTCTCATAATCAGATGTGACTAGGAAGCTATCGACCTCCTGCTTCACCACCAGCTCATCTTCGTCTTCCTGCTCCTCTTTAATCTCATGAGCTTCTCGTTGCTCCCGGTCCAGACTGGAGTTTCCCGCCTGGCCAATGGGAATATTTGCCTCCTTCCAGAGAAAATGCTTTGGAAAGTCTGGAGGAGAAACAAAACGTTCAGTTCAAGGATAATTCTGCTGCTGTGCACAAATTTTTACGATATAATGGTTTGCAGCTGACAGATACAATGTAGTTACAGAAAATTATGTAATGACGAAAATGTACATAAGCGCCCCCTTCAGTCCTTTGGCACATATGCAAACTTGGAGAACATTTATTATCACAGCTAAAACCTCTGAATGTTTAAAGGATGAAGAACAGTTGACAGCTCATCTAATGGCGACAGACACAGCAAGCAGCTCTTGATCATCGTTTGTGAGCATAAAGTTCTTCAGGTAAGAAGCCGTTTTTGCAGGTTTTTGTGTTTCTGTCCTCCGTTATTAAAACTTCTTGACCTCGAGAGATGATTTAATCATAAATGAACATCTCCAAAACGATCTTCCTCCATGTTTAGCCATGCTAACTGGCTTGTATTTTTCCAGTGTTCGAGTCAAAGGAGTAGCAGTGTTGGACTGCAGCTGCAGATTGACTATATCAGGAATTTGACTTTCATCCACTTCAATTTATTAGAATAGTTTATTTCTTTAACACCAATTCACAACATGCTGTTTCAAAGCATTTTACAGACAAAAATATTCTAATTTATCAGTTCCAGCTGATCCTGGTTATCAAAGCGTGCATCAAGTTCACTTTATTATTTAAATGAGTTGTAAAAGTTTCTAAGGAAGCAGAGAAGAGCATCAAGTCATTGACTTCACTTCTCCTGCACCAGCAGGGGGCGACAGTGGACAACAGCCCGAAACAAACCTTGAAATAAACAACAAGTTTATTTCAAACATTACAGCATAAAAGACAGGATGTTTTTAAGGCAATTAGAACGG
The DNA here is from genome assembly GCA_033032245.1 of Poecilia picta. Taxonomy (NCBI): domain Eukaryota; kingdom Metazoa; phylum Chordata; class Actinopteri; order Cyprinodontiformes; family Poeciliidae; genus Poecilia; species Poecilia picta. Next base: position 35,391,379 of record CM065355.1, on the reverse strand, counting down.
CTACCCAACGACTGAAGTAGCAGAAAACTTCTGCATATCCAGAACCGTCATACTGCCGTCAGATGTGACTCAACAAAAGTGCCAAAACTTCTGCTACAGCCAGTGTGGCCTTCCTGAACCAGCCTACAGCAGCAGTAACATTCACTCTGCAGGCAGAGGAACACTTTGCACTTAATGCACCTCACCCGGACTTCAGGCCTCTGCAGCGCATCGAATTCTTCAGGTCTGTCAGCTCTGGGAGACGAGCAGCAGAACAAGTTCGAAGAGAGAGATGTGGGACAGTAGAGGATCTGCTTTCTGTCCCTCTGCATATGAAATATGAGCTTCTAGTCCAGAGGTTCTTAACCTTGTTTGAGGTACCGAACCCCTCAGTTTCATAAGTGCATTCACCGAACCCTTCTTACTCCACCCCTTCCCCCCGACACACTAAATACTCTGCGGTATTCTGAGTTAGTAATTTAATTATATTAATTGTGTTACCACCCCACACCACTGGAGGCAGCACCAACCCCGAAAAGATGCGACTAAGGAGCAGATTTAGACTATAGGGTTTGGTAAAAACTGTGAGGTTTGCTGAAGTAATTAAAGACACAAGTTCAAGTCCCTGCTGAGAGTGAAGCTCCTCCAATCAGGGTGTTGATGCTTCTTCAGCGGATCTCCTATTGTTTCCACGGGAATCTCTGGACTTCTCGTCTTCATCTGCACCTCGTGAAAACATCCTGCAGAAGCTCTGACCTACTTACGAAAATAAATAGGAGACAGGAGATTCACCGACTGTAATCTGGTCGCCACGCTGCACTGCTCTGTGGCCGAACACACAGAGAACAAAAAGAGGCAAGGAGGCTCCGCCTTTATTGTTTTTATAAGCGCGTAACCTTCCGCTTCACAAAGTAGTGCCAATACGAATACAATAGTGGAAAGCATCGTATTCAATACGGTGCTCCTCCGCGCAGGAGCACCGTGTTGAATACGATGTTCGCGTCAACCTCTGGACGCGAACTATATCAACTATACTGCGTTGATATAGTTCCTTAGACTGAACAAATCTAGTGTTTGTGGTTGGTGCTTTAGGGTTAGCAGGGCTAATGGTTTAGTTAGCGGTGACCAACACTGTTTATTTGTAAACTCTTGTAAGTATTTGCATGTTTATGGCATAATAAATAACGAAATATAGTCTTGATGTCCTCAAATGAGTAAATCATCTCCATCAAATATTGTTGAATTTGAGCCTTATGAAGCAAAAGCTGTGACCACATCAGGTTCAAACATGAAACTAGTGTTTGTGCCCATTATTTTGATGAGTTGCTATAGAAGCTTTTTAATCTTGTTTTCACTTACATGAGTGCAAACTGTCATGAAACCACTAGAGTGGCGACTATTCATGAGGCCAGTGGGTCAAAGAAAGTTTCCCATGGTGCACAGAGGCATAAATGCAACGTCCTTGTGAAACTGGCATCCTAAATAAGGTGCTATACATGATGCTGCAGGGCCAAGCGAATGCAGAACAGAACCAGAACCGCTGGTTCCTTTAAATCTGGACTGAAAACATTTTCAGTTCCAGCAGCTTTGGATCAAAGAATCTGATTGATCAACTGTTTGCTTTGTTTATTTATTTAATAGTTTTCAGTATTTGTCATTTGTTAGACCAGAAATCCTCCCCACATGCATCAAAATGGGAAAATCACTGAACTACCTTCATTTGACCAGTAGGTGGCAATAACTGAGATAAAAGCTCCAGTTTTGAATCCAACAAGAAATTTAGGAATCTGAAAATGATCCCAACTTTCCTCTCTGGTTTTTATTCAACCAGAAAATAAATCTCATCAAAGCTCAGGCAGTTGGTTGATGTGTTCAGTGTCGTGGGAAATCTCAGTTCTGACGCATTTCATGAATTTAAAGCTTCATATTTTGCAGTATTGATGAGTTATTAGAGATAATCGATTCAGGTTCTCACCTGTGTGGATTCTGTAGTGAGTCGTACTTTCCGAGTTCTCAGAGGTTTTTCCGTCTCTTCTGTCTCTCTTACTCTCCAACAGGGGACACTTGTCCATCAGCGTCCTGTCCCAGCTGCCCTTCAGCTCCGTGTCTCTGTCCGGCCCGGATTCGTCCGTCCAGCCTCCGTCCCGATCCGGTCTCTCCCGTTGGATCCGGTCCGATTCCGGTCGGCTGAGGTTTCCCTCCTGGAGCGACGGCGCCACCATCAGGACGTCAGCCTCCTGCTTCAGGACCAGCTGTCCGTCCTCCGGCGCGCTCCACCCGTCCTCCTGCTCCTCTTTGATCTGTGGACGGTCCAAACTGGAGTCCTGCAGCTCAGCAGGGATCGGCTTCGTCCTGACAGGACACCGAGGGAAATCTGGAAAAGACAACAGAACATTCAGCTCCAGCCGTCCATCATCCAGGTGGAGACCAACGACCACAAAGTGCAGCTGCAGCCATCAATTATCTTATTATTCCACCAATTATGACGATTAATCAGATAAAGAAAATTGGCACGTTCTGCAGGTTTGTCATTTATCTACTTAAGTCTTTTTAATACGTTTGAATACATTAACATATGCAAATAATTAAATGTTCAAATAAGAAAATTCTCTGGACTAAGAATCAACAGCAGCAAATGATGCATCTGCTGAGGTGGAGTTTCAGCTTCCAGCCCGAACTGACAGAAAAATTATGGGATGTTTAGATCCTTTAAATTGAGCCATTTTAACGCCTGTTCAATGAAATCTGTTCAGATTGCAAATATAACTGCGCCTGAGGAAAAACTCATCAATAAAAATAAAAATATGTTTATCTCATTATGAAAATCCAAAATCTGAGTTTTCACTTTTAATTTGATGTAAAGAAAGACGAGTGATTTCCACATTTTGGAAAATTAATATAAACTTCTGATAAACAAGCCTGGAAAAAAAAAAAGTATGGCATTCGTAATGTCAGTCGGTTTTAGAAATACAGGTGCTGGTCATAAAATTAGAATATAATGAAAAAGTAGATTTATTTCAGTAATTCCATTTAAAAAGTGAAACTTGTATATTATATTCATACATTACATACAAACTCATATATTTCAAATGTTTATTTTGTTTAATTTTGATTATTACAAATGACTAATAAAAACAAAGGATTAATAGAAATGTTGGCCAACTGAAAAGTATGAACATGAAAAGTATGAGCATGTACAGCACTCAGTATTTAGTTGGGGCTCCTTTGGCCTGTATTACTGCAGCAATGCGGCGTGGCATGGAGTCCATCAGTCTGTGGCTCTGCTCAGGTGTTATGATAGCCCAGGTTGCTCTAATAGTGGCTTTTAGCTCTTCTGAATTGTTGGGTCTGGTGTTTTGCATCTTCTTCTTCACAATACCCCATAGATTTTCTATGAGGTTAAGGTCAGGAGAGTTTGCTGGCCAATTAAGAACAGGGATACCATGGTCCTTCAACCAGGTACTGGTAGCTTTGGCACTGTGTGCAGGTGCCAAGTCCTGTTGGAAAATGAAATCTGCATCTCCAAAAAGTTGGTCAGCAGCAGGATGCATGAAGCTGCTCTAAAACTTCCTGGTATGTGGCTGCGTTGACCCTGGACCTCAGAAAACACAATGGACCAACACCAGCAGATGACATGGCAGCCAAACCATCACTGACTGTGGAAACTTTACACTGGACTTCAAGCAACGTGGATGAAGTGCCTCTCTTCTTTTCCTCCAGACTCTGGGACCTTGATTTCCAAAGGAAATGCAAAATTTCCTTTCATCAGAGAACATGACTTTGGACCACTCACCAGCAGTCCAGTCCTGTTTCTCTTTAGCCCAGGCAAGACGCTTCTGACGCTGTCTGTGGTTCAAGAGTGGCTTGACACAAGGAATGCGACAGCAGAAACCCATGTCTTTCATACGTCTGTGTGTGGTGGTTCTTGAAGCTCTCACTCCAGCTGCAGTCCACTCTTTGTGAATCTCCCCCTCATTTTTGAATGGGTTTTGTTTCACAATCCTCTCCAGGGTGCGGTTATCTCTCTTGCTTGTACACTTTTTTCGACCACATCTTTTCCTTCCCTTCGCCTCTCTATTAATGTGCTTGGACACAGAGCTCTGTGAACAGCCAGCCTCTTTAGCGATGACCTTTTGTGTCTTGCCCTCCTTGTGCAAGGTGTCGATGGTCGTCTTTTGGACAACTGTCAAGTCAGCAGTCTTCCCCATGATTGTGTAGCCTATAGAACTAGACTGAAAGACCTAGCCTATAGAACTAGACTGAAAGACCATTTAAAGGCCTGTGCAGGTGGTTTGAGTTAATTAGCTGATTAGAGTGTGGTACCAGGTGCCATCAATTTTGAACCTTTTCACAAGATTCTAATTTTCTGATATGCTGAATTTGAGATTTTCATTTGTTGTCATTTGTAATCATCAAAATTAAACGAAATAAACATTTGAAATATATGACTTTGTATGTAATGTATGAATATAATATACAAGTTTCACTTTTTAAATAGAATTACTGAAATAATTCTACTTTTTCATTATATTCCAATTTTATGACCATCACCTGTATATGAATAACAGGTGGGATCTTTAACGCATTAATTTTAATTAAATTAATTAATTACGTGAATTTGAATGTGTTAAAAATGTCAACATTATTTTTAATAATAAATTCTCAAGCCGGAACCTTTGTATTTGCGTGTTTCTGCTACACCTGTAAATCTGGTGCACGTGTGGCAACGACGCCGCAGCTGCTCTTCTATTGGCTCGTTTCTGTTTGTAAACACAACCTGATTGGACGATGGAAATGACGAGTGGTGCGTTCAAGTTGCGTTAAAGCGACGCTGTTCAGTGCTAAAGCAGCTGCTAGATGCTAAACATGTAGCATGTAGCAGCTAACGCTCCCAGCTCCGCGGTCCCCCCTGACCTGCTGTCCGCAGGCCGCAGTCCGGGGTCCGGCCGCCGTCCAGCAGCCTCCGCTGGCGGTCCAGCTCCTCCTCGTACCGGGCGACGGTTCTCTGGAAGACCGAGAAGATTTCCTCCGCGGCGGCGGCCAGCCGCTCGCTGATGAACTGTCTGAGAGGCTGGACTGAAGACGAGCCGGACATGGTCGCTGCTAACGGGCTGCTGCTGCTGCGGCACGACAAAGGGGCGCCTCACTTCCGGTTTCAGAGGCTACGACTCGTTACCGCCCCCCGCCGGCAACACAGGCTTACTGCAGTCCACAGCTGTAAAAACGGCGCCCTCTACAGGCCAAAGCTCTGCTGGACGGTTTTAGAGATCTGACGTCATTAGAGTTAATAAGCGCGAACCAGGCATAACATTATGACCTGTAACGCGAGGTGAAGAACCCCATTAATTCCTACCTCCACATAGCTACAGTTTAAATCTGGCTATCCTGAGCTACTTCTGGAGCTGTGCTGCTTTCTCCTACTACTCTCCAGTTTCCCAGTATTTGCTGTTATTTCAGCTTTGGACTGTAGGTTCCCTGTTTTTACTCTGCATAGAAGAAACACCTGGTCTGTTTGCTTCGACAACTTCCTGCGATCAACTTCCTGTGTGTCTTTCATCCTGTAGCCTTTAAAATGGTCCGTCTCTCTCCTAGATGAAGCCTCTAACTACGTTTCCATCTTTCAGTTTAAGAAAACAGAGCAGAAACAAGAAACAGATCAACTGAACCAGGAGCAGCTTCTATGCTAGAGAACAAGGACGGAGTTGATCCTTCAGTGGCTTTTCATTATATGCTAAACCAGCTTGCCATAGCGGATGCATATTTCTACAGATCAGTTCTGCAGCATTTTTATAGTTTTTTTATTTTATTTGCTTTGGGAAACTTGCTGCCGCCAATGAAAACAATAAATATGGATACAATGCAAAACATTTTGCTAATGAAGCATTTTACACAATGTACAACCTTTACCCAGATATTCTGTACATGTTTCCCAGGAGCTGTGGGAGGAAACCAGAACGAGCGCTTCCTGTGGACGTCCATGATAAAACACAGGGATGATGGAGGAATAAAACGGATGTGAGAGTCGGCGCCGCTGGAAGCATCAGCAGTCGGCGTCGGGAAGCATCAGTAGTCGGTGTCGGAGCCCTCGGCGTTGTCCAGGTTGCGGGAGAGCATGTAGTTGTCCATGTCGATGGAGCGGCAGTTGTTGATGGCGTAGCGCAGACGGTCGGCCATGATGGCCTGGCTGGAGTACGGAGGGAGGCGCAGCTGGAAGAAGCAGGTCTGGGAGGTGGGGAGGCTGTCGTAGGGCTGAGGAGGAGCAGGGAGGGGAGGGAGGAGAGAGGAGATGAGGAGATGAGGAGAGAGGAGGGGGAGGAGAGGAGGAGAGTAGGAGAGAGGAGGGGGGAGAGGAGGGAGGGGAGAAGGAGAGAGGAGGAGATGAAGAGAAGGAGAGAGGAGGGGGAGATACAGCCATCAGCCACAATCAACTGAATTTGAAAAATAACATTTTTACAAATTTAGAAATAAATTTTTTATCAAATTTAAAATTCTATCTATAATTTAAAAAATGTAATCAGTTTTTTATGATGATCTATTAAAGGCCATTGAAGATAATGGAAAGTCTTTTTTTGGCTTTTCAGAAATTTCCAAGATTTTTCTAAAGGTTTCTGAGATTTTGGCAGAAATTTACTAATTTTATCTACATCCAGAGTAACTCACACTTTATAATTCTGCGATTATAGAATATAATCTATAATCAAACCCAGAGTGACTCACACTTTATAAGTTCTATAATTATAGATTATAATCTATACAAACCCAGAGTGATCTCACACTTTATAAGTTCTATAATTATAGATTATAATCTATAATCAAACCCAGAGTGATCTCACACTTTATAAGTGCTACGATTATAGAATATAATCTATAATCACATTTTAAACTTTTGGAAAATTTCTGACTTTGAATAGCCAAAAGATTTGCTAGAAATAAAAAACTACAAACCACAAGAAAGTAAATTTCTGTTAGAAAAATCTTACAATTTTGACTTTTCAACATGAGAAAAGTTTTTTCTGTAGATTTTTTGTAGAAATTCAGTCTTTGTTTCTGTACCGGCTGTAATACGCCGTCGTGAGTAAAATCTTATTTACTGAAATGTGGTTGGCTGTTCGTCCTGCCAGTCAATAATCAACATTTGATTTGATTGGCAGCAGTTTGGCTTTAATCGCTGCTCTGACTCTTTCTGGTCCCGCGGATGATTAATCGATGACTAAACTAGTTGACGATTATTTTACTAATCGATTAATCGATGACTAAACTAGTTGACGATTATTTTACTAATCGATTAATCTATGACTAAACTAGTTGACAATTATTTTACTAATTGATTAATCAATGACTAAACTAGTTGACAATTATTTTACTAATCGATTAATCGATGACTAAACTAGTTGACCATTATTTTACTAATCGATGACTAAGCTCGCTGACGATTATTTTATTAATCGATTAATCGATGACTAAACTAGCTGATGATTATTTTACTAATCGATTAATCGATGACTAAACTAGTTGACCATTATTTTACTAATCGATGACTAAGCTCGCTGACGATTATTTTATTAATCGATTAATCGATGACTAAACTAGCTGATGATTATTTTACTAATCGATTAATTGATGACTGAACTAGTTGACGATTATTTCACTAACCGATTAATCAATGACTAAACTAGTTGACCATTATCTTACTAATTGATGACTAAACTAGCTGACGATTATTTTACTAATTGATTAATCGATGACTAAACTAGCTGACTATTTTACTAATCGATTAATCGATGACTAAACTAACTGACGATTATTTCACTAATCGATTAATCGATGACTAAAATAGCTGACGATTATTTTACTAATCGATTAATCGATGACTAAACTAGTTGACAATTATTTTACTAATCGATTAATCGATGACTAAACTAGCTGACGATTATTTCACTAATCGATTAATCGATGACTAAACTAGTTGACCATTGTTTTACTAATTGATGACTAAACTAGCTGACGATTATTTTACTAATTGATTAATCGATGACTAAACTAGCTGACTATTTTACTAATCGATTAATCAATGACTAAACTAAATGACGATTATTTCACTAATCGATTAATCGATGAGTAAACTAGCTGACGATTATTTCACTAATCGATGACTAAACTAGCTGACGATTATTTTACTAATCGATTAATCGATGACTAAACTAGCTGACGATTATTTTACTAATCGATTAATCGATGACTAAACTAGTTGACCATTATTTTACTAATTGATGACTAAGCTCGCTGACAATTATTTTACTAATCGATTAATCGATGACTAAACTAGCTGACGATTATTTTACTAATCGATGACTAAACTAGTTGACGATTCTTTCACTAATCGATTAATCGATGACTAAACTAGCTGACAATTATTTCACTAATCGATGATTAAACTAGTTGACAATTATTTCACTAATTGATTAATCGATGACTAAGCTCGCTGACAATTATTTTACTAATCGATTAATCGATGACTAAACTAGCTGACAATTATTTCACTAATCGATGATTAAACTAGTTGACAATTATTTCACTAATTGATTAATCGATGACTAAACTAGTTGACAATTATTTTACTAATCGATTAATTGATGACTAAACTAGCTGACGATTATTTCACTAATTGATGACTAAACTAGTTGACGATTATTTTACTAATCGATTAAGCGATGACTAAACTAGCTGACGATTATTTTACTAATCAATCGATGATTAAACTAGTTGACGATTATTTTACTAATCGATTAAGCGATGACTAAACTAGTTGACCATTATTTTACTAATTGATGACTAAGCTCGCTGACGATTATTTTACTAATCGATTAATCGATGACCCAGTTGGGTCAGTCCCAGCCGGTTCGGGTCGGGCCCAGCCGGTTCGGGTCGGGCCCAGCCGGTTCGGGGCCGGTTCGGGTCGGGCCCAGCCGGTTCGGGTCGGGCCCAGCCGGTTCGGGTCGGGCCCAGCCGGTTCGGGTCGGTCTCAGCCGGTTCGGGGCCGGTTCGGGTCGGGCCACTCACCCGGTCCACCTTCATGATCTGGAAGCGCTGCGAGATGTCGGCGGTGTTGGCCGGCAGCCGGGACCGGCCGGAGACGAAGCGCATGAAGAGGACGCGCTCGTCGTTGGAGAACTCCTCCAGGGTCTGCCAGAACCACTGGACCAGCGCGTGCTGCTCGTCCACCTCCCGGTACCGGACCACCTTCTTCAGAACCTCGCAGCTGATCTCCGGCATGCCGCACACCATCTGCTCCAGCTGCCGCGCCGTCAGCAGCGACAGCAGCGGCACCGGCACGATCCACGACATGCCCTCGCGCACCGCCGCCACCTGGTGGACGGGAGGAGAGCCGATGGGTCAGCGAGCGGCTGCGGCTCCGGCTGCGGCTCCGGTTCCGGTCCGTTTACCTGCCGGTCGATCTCGTGCAGCCGGTACTCGACGGCCCGCTCCACGTACTCCTTCCTGTTGGAGAAGGAGAGCGGGATGCTGCCTCCGCCGGGAATGATGGGAACCATCTTCCCGTCCGCACTCTGACCCACGAACGAGTCCAGAGGTATCATCTGGAACAGAACCAGCAGAACCAACCTGACTGGGCCTGACAGCAGCAGCTGCAGCGCCACCAACAGGCGGAGCAGGGAAAATCCAGCTCATATTGACTCGAGCCAAAACGATGAAACGGGTCAAAACTTCCAAACAGAAAGAAAAACGTCCTGCAACCATTAAAGGTCGGGACAAGATTTGTTGAACTTTAGGGTGAGATGAATAAAACTCCACCTGGTGGAGGTGGAGCAGCGTCACAGGTTCGATTCCCACCTTTCATTCCCCAACACAACGGGAGGCAATGCTTGAATAAAACCACAGGCTAGCAGGCTAGCAAGCTAGTAGGCCAACAGGTTAACAGGCTAGTAGGCTAACAGGTTAGCAGGCTAACAGGCTAGTAGGCCAACAGGTTAGCAGGCTAACAGGCTAGTAGGCTAACAGGTTAGCAGGCTAACAGGCTAGTAGGCTAACAGGTTAGCAGGCTAGTAGGCCAACAGGTTAGCAGGCTAACAGGCTAGTAGGCTAACAGGCTAGTAGGCTAACAGGTTAGCAGGCTAGTAGTCTAACAGGTTAGCAGGCTAACAGGCTAGCAAGCTAGTAGGCCAACAGGTTAGCAGGCTAACAGGCTAGTAAGCCAACAGGTTACAGGCTAACAGCTAGTGGCTAACAGGTTACAGGCTAGCTAGTAGGCTAACAGGTTAGCAGGCTAGAGGCAACAGGTTAAGTACAGGCTAACAGGCTAGTAGGCTAACAGGTTAGCAGGCTAACAGGCTAGTAGGCTAACAGGTTAGCAGGCGTAGTAGGCTAACAGGTTAGCAGGCTAACAGGCTAGCAGTAGCAAGTAGTAGGCCAACAGGTTAGCAGGCTAACAGGCTAGTAAGCCAACAGGTTAGCAGGCTAACAGGCTAGTAGGCTAACAGGTTAGCAGGCTAACAGGCTAGTAGGCTAACAGGTTAGCAGGATAGTAGGCTAACAGGTTAGCAGGCTAACAGGCTAGCAAGCTAGTAGGCCAACAGGTTAGCAGGCTAACAGGCTAGTAAGCCAACAGGTTAGCAGGCTAACAAGCTAGTAGGCTAACAGGTTAGCAGGCTAACAGTCTAGTAGGCTAACAGTTTAGCAGGCTAACAGGACAGCAGGCTAGTAGGCTAATAGGCTAACAGGCTAGTAGGCTGTTCTCCGGGTCAGATCCGGGTCAGAACCGGCCCAGAACCGGGTCAGAACCGGCCCAGAACCGGCCCAGATCCGGGTCAGAATCGGCCCAGAACCGGCCCAGATCCGGGTCAGAACCGGCCCAGAACCGGGCCCACCTCATGGAAGCTGTCCTCCGTGATGCCGCTGTCCTCCAGGTGCAGGATGCTCCTGAGCGTCTGGACGTACAGCAGGTCCACTTCCTCCAGGTCGTCCAGCTGCAGCGGGATGCAGCACAGCTGCTTCCAAACCAGCGGCGCCAGGTGCAGGTCCAGAGGCTTCTTGGTGCGGACAGCCACGCCCATCAGGATCCCCAGGAACTTGAACTGGACCAGGTGCTCGTCCAGGTAGGCGGACGGGTTGAACAGGAACCTGGAGGGGAGGAGGGGGGAGGGAGGGGGGGAGGGAGGGGAGGAGGGGGGGGGGGGGGGGGGAGGGGGAGGGGATCAGCTCCAGCACTGATAATCCATCGATCGCCATGTTGGTCAGGTGATGTTTGTCACTCTGCAGCCGCTTCGATCCTCCATGGAGGAGATTCTCCTCCATGGAGACTCACTGGGATCTCCAGTCTCATGCTGCCCACCTGTCTCTGTTGTATCCAACCTCTGCTGTGGCGTTGGGGGACGGAATCAGCAGGTCCACCACACCCGTCTCCAGCTCCTGCAAAGCATTCGCACCATCAGTGGAGTCTCCTGGTGACTCCTGGAGTCTCCTGGTGACTCCTGGAGTCTCCTGGAGTCTCCTGGAGTCTCCTGCACCTCCTGGTGGGAGTACCTGGCACATCTCGGTGATGGTGTCGTCGAAGACGCCGCCGGCGTCGTCGGCCCCTTCGCCCACCAGCTTCACCTTCCAGGCTCGTGACGGCAGCCGCAGGTCGGAGGCGTTCAGCTTCACCACCTGCCGGGCCACTTGCACGAAGATCGGCTTGCAGCGCCGGCCGCTGGGGAGAGGAACCGCAGAGTCAGCCAGGTCACCGGGTCAGAGGGTCACCGTGTCAGCAGGTCACCGTGTCACCATGTCACCGTGTCACTGTGTCACCGTGTCACCATGTCAGCAGGTCGCCAGGTCACCGGGTCAGCGGGTCGCCGTGTCGCCGTGTCACCGTGTCACCATGTCACCGTGTCAGCAGGTCGCCGTGTCGCCGTGTCACCATGTTGCCGTGTCGCCGTGTCACCGGGTCACCGTGTCACCATGTCACCGTGTCGCCATGTCACAGTGTCACCATGTCACAGTGTCACCATGTTGCCGTGTCGCCGTGTCACCGTGTCGCCATGTCACCGTGTCGCCGTGTCACCATGTCACCATGTCGCCGTGTCGCCATGTCGCCGTGTCGCCGTGTCACCATGTCACAGTGTCACCATGTCACAGTGTCGCCGTGTCACCATGTCACCATGTCACCGTGTCAGCAGGTCGCCGTGTCGCCGTGTCGCCATGTCACAGTGTACACCATGTCACCATGTCACCGTGTCACCATGTCACCGTGTCACCATGTCACAGTGTCACCATGTCACAGTGTCGCCGTGTCACCATGTCACCATGTTGCCGTGTCGCCATGTCACCGTGTCACCATGTCACCGTGTCACCATGTCAGCAGGTCACCGTGTCGCCGTGTCACCATGTCAGCAGGTCGCCGTGTCACCATGTCACAGTGTCACCATGTCACAGTGTCGCCGTGTCAGCGTGTCACCATGTCACCGTGTCGCCATGTCACAGTGTCACCATGTCACAGTGTCACCATGTTGCCGTGTCGCCGTGTCACCATGTCACCGTGTCGCTCGTCCGTCACCATGTCACCATGTCGCCGTGTCGCCATGTCGCCGTGTCGCCATGTCACCGTGTCACCATGTCACCGTGTCACCATGTCACCATGTCAGCAGGTCGCCGTGTCGCCATGTCACCATGTCGCCGTGTCACCATGTCAGCAGGTCGCCGTGTCGCCATGTCACCGTGTCACTACCGTGTCACCATGTCACCGTGTCACCATGTCACAGTGTCGCCGTGTCAGCAGGTCGCCGTGTCACCGTGTCACCATGTCACCGTGTCGCCGTGTCACCGTGTCAGCAGGTCGCCGGGTCACCGTGTCACCATGTCACCATGTTGCCGTGTCACCGGGTCAGCGGGTCGCCGTGTCGCCGTGTCACCGTGTCACCATGTCACCGTGTGCAGCAGGTCGCCGTGTCGCCGTGTCACCATGTTGCCGTGTCGCCGTGTCACCGGGTCACCGTGTCACCATGTCACCGTGTCGCCATGTCACCGTGTCAGCAGGTCGCCGTGTCGCCGTGTCACCATGTCACCGTGTCGCCATGTCACAGTGTCACCATGTCACAGTGTCACCATGTTGCCGTGTCGCCGTGTCACCGTGTCCCCATGTCACCGTGTCGCCGTGTCACCATGTTCACCATGTCGCCGTGTCGCCATGTCGCCGTGTCACCGTGTCACCATGTCACCGTGTCACCATGTCACCGTGTCACCATGTCACAGTGTCACCATGTCACAGTGTCGCCGTGTCACCATGTTGCCGTGTCGCCATGTCACCGTGTCACCATGTCACCGTGTCACCATGTCAGCAGGTCACCGTGTCGCCGTGTCACAGTGTCACCATGTCACAGTGTCGCCGTGTCAGCGTGTCACCATGTCACTGTGTCGCCATGTCACAGTGTCACCATGTCACAGTGTCACCATGTTGCCGTGTCGCCGTGTCACCGTGTCACCATGTCACCGTGTCGCCGTGTCACCATGTCACCATGTCGCCGTGTCGCCATGTCGCCGTGTCGCCATGTCACCGTGTCACCATGTCACCGTGTCACCATGTCACCGTGTCACCATGTCACCATGTCAGCAGGTCGCCGTGTCGCCATGTCACCATGTCGCCGTGTCACCATGTCAGCAGTCGCCGTGTCGCCATGTCACCGTGTCACCATGTCACCGTGTCACCATGTCACAAGTGTCGCCGTGTCAGCAGGTCGCCGTGTCACCATGTCACCGTGTCGCCGTGTCACCATGTCAGCAGGTCGCCGTGTCGCCATGTCACCGTGTCACCATGTCAGCAGGTCGCCAGGTCACTGTGTCACCATGTCGCCCGTGTCACCGTGTCACCATGTCACCATGTTGCCGTGTCACCGGTCACCATGTCACCGTGTCGCCGTGTCACAGTGTCACCATGTTGCCGTGTCGCCATGTCACCGTGTCACCATGTCACCGTGTCACCATGTCAGCAGGTCACCGTGTCGCCGTGTCACCATGTCAGCAGGTCGCCGTGTCGCCATGTCACCGTGTCACCATGTCACAGTGTCGCCGTGTCAGCAGGTCGCCGTGTCACCGTGTCACCATGTCACCGTGTCGCCGTGTCACCATGTCAGCAGGTCGCCAGGTCACTGTGTGACCATGTCACCGTGTCGCCGTGTCACCGGGTCACCGTGTCAGCAGGTCGCCGGGTCACCGTGTCACCATGTCACCATGTTGCCAGTGTCACCGTGTCACCGGGTCACCATGTCGCCGTGTCACCATGTCACCGTGTCACCATGTCAGCAGGTCACCGTGTCGCCGTGTCACCATGTCAGCAGGTCGCCGTGTCGCCATGTCACCGGTGTCACCATGTCACAGTGTCGCCGTGTCAGCATGTCGCCGTGTCACCGTGTCACCATGTCACCGTGTCGCCCGTGTCACCATGTCAGCAGGTCGCCAGGTCACATGTGTGACCATGTCACCGTGTCGCCGTGTCACCGGGTCACCGTGTCAGCAGGTCCGCCGGTCACCGTGTCACCATGTCACCCATGTTGCCCGTGTCACCAGTGTCACCGGGTCACCATGTCGCCGTGTCACCATGTCACCGTGTCACCATGTCAGCAGGTCGCCGTGTCAGCAGGTCACCATGTCGCTGTGTCACCATGTCACCATGTCGCTGTGTCACCATGTCACCATGTCACCATGTCACCATGTTGCCTTCCGTGTCACCGTGTCGCCGTGTCACCATGTCAGCAGGTCGCCGTGTCGCCATGTCACCCCCGTGTCACCATGTCACCGTGTCCCATGTCACAGTGTCGCCGTGTCAGCAGTCACCATGTCGCGTGTCACTCACATGTCCACCGTGTCCACCTGGGTCACCGTGTCGCCCGTGTCGCCGTGTCACCTTGTCACCGTGTCACCGCCGGGTCACCGGGTCACCGTGTCACCATGTCACCGTGTCACCCGTGTCGCCGTGTCACCGTGTCAACATGTCACCGGGTCACCGTGTCAGCGGTCGCCGGGTCACCTTGTCACCATGTCACCGTGTCCCGTCACCAGTGTCGCCGTGTCACCCGGTCGCCATGTCACCCGGGTCCCGTCCGTCGCCGTGTCACCGTGTCACCGGGGTCACCGTGTCACCGGGCGTCACCTATGTCACCGTGTCACCATGTCACACGTGTCACACGTGTCACCATGTCACCAGTGTCGCCGTGTCACCGTGTCAGCCGTGTCGCCATGTTGCCGTGTCACCGGGTCACCATGTCACCGGTGTCGCCGTGTCACAGTGTCACCATGTTGCCGTGTCGCCATGTCACCGTGTCACCATGTCACCGTGTCACCATGTCAGCAGGTCACCGTGTCGCCGTGTCACCATGTCAGCAGGTCGCCGTGTCGCCATGTCACCGTGTCACCATGTCACAGTGTCGCCGTGTCAGCAGGTCGCCGTGTCACCGTGTCACCATGTCACCGTGTCGCCGTGTCACCATGTCAGCAGGTCGCCAGGTCACTGTGTGACCATGTCACCGTGTCGCCGTGTCACCGGGTCACCGTGTCAGCAGGTCGCCGGGTCACCGTGTCACCATGTCACCATGTTGCCGTGTCACCGTGTCACCCGGGTCACCATGTCGCCGTGTCACCATGTCACCGTGTCACCATGTCAGCAGGTCACCGTGTCGCCGTGTCACCATGTCAGCAGGTCGCCGTGTCGCCATGTCACCGTGTCACCATGTCACAGTGTCGCCGTGTCAGCAGGTCGCCGTGTCACCGTGTCACCATGTCACCGTGTCGCCGTGTCACCATGTCAGCAGGTCGCCAGGTCACTGTGTGACCATGTCACCGTGTCGCCGTGTCACCGGGTCACCGTGTCAGCAGGTCGCCGGGTCACCGTGTCACCATGTTGCCGTGTCACCGTGTCACCGGGTCACCATGTCGCCGTGTCACCATGTCACCGTGTCACCATGTCAGCAGGTCGCCGTGTCAGCAGGTCACCATGTCGCTGTGTCACCATGTCACCATGTCGCTGTGTCACCATGTCACCATGTCACCATGTCACCATGTTGCCGTGTCACCGTGTCGCCGTGTCACCATGTCAGCAGGTCGCCGTGTCGCCATGTCACCGTGTCACCATGTCACCATGTCACAGTGTCGCCGTGTCAGCAGGTCACCATGTCGCTGTGTCACCATGTCACCGTGTCACCGGGTCACCGTGTCGCCGTGTCGCCGTGTCACCGTGTCACCATGTCACCGGGTCACCGTGTCACCGGGTCACCGGGTCACCGTGTCACCATGTCACCGTGTCACCGTGTCGCCGTGTCACCGTGTCAACATGTCACCGGGTCACCGTGTCAGCGGGTCGCCGGGTCACCTTGTCACCATGTCACCGTGTCACCGTGTCGCCGTGTCACCGGGTCGCCATGTCACCGGGTCGCCGTGTCGCCGTGTCACCGTGTCACCGGTCACCGTGTCACCGGGTCACCATGTCACCGTGTCACCATGTCACCGTGTCACCGTGTCACCATGTCACCGTTGTTCGCCGTGTCACCGTGTCGCCGTGTCGCCATGTCACCGTGTCACCATGTCACCGTGTCACCATGTCACCATGTCAGCAGGTCACCGTGTCGCCGTGTCACCATGTCAGCAGGTCGCCGTGTCGCCATGTCACCGTGTCACCATGTCACCGTGTCACCATGTCACAGTGTCGCCGTGTCAGCAGGTCGCCGTGTCACCATGTCACCGTGTCGCCGTGTCACCATGTCAGCAGGTCGCCAGGTCACTGTGTGACCATGTCAACGTGTCGCCGGGTCACCGTGTCACCGTGTCGCCGGGTCACCGTGTCGCCGGGTCACCGTGTCACCGTGTCGCCGTGTCGCCGGGTCACCGACCGGGTGGAGATCCGCTTGACGGTGATCTGCGGGCCGTAGTTCTTGCCCTGGACCATGGTCTTGCCGATGGAGCGCACCAGGGGCAGCGTGTAGACGCGGGGCGCCAGCAGGGGGCGCAGCTGGCCCTGGACGAGCCCCCAGGTCCCGGCGTGGTAGCGGGAGGCGCAGCTCTGCGGACAGGCGGGCGGTGAGGCCGGCCGGGTTCTGGAGGTTCTGCTGCGGTTCTGCCGCTCACGACCTCACCTGGTTGTTGGGGCTGAGGTTCAGCAGCCGCCACGACGCGTACATGAGGTCGGAGAAATGGTAGAGGAGGCGGAGCCGCGCCCTCAACGCCTCCATGCTGACCTCCTTCAGCCCCGCCGTACTGGGCCGGAACCGACACCGGCAGGCCCAGCTGGAGCGGAACCGACGAGCCTGAGGGACCAGAGACGGGCGGAGACACATCACACCTGGGTCCCACCAGAACCACAGGCTCCAATGGGTCCCACCAGAACCCACAGGCTCCAGTGGACCTGGGTCCCCACCAAAACCACAGGCTCCAATGGGTCCCACCAGAACCACAGGCTCCAGTGGGTCCCACCAGAACCACAGGCTCCAGTGGGTCCCACCAGAACCACAGGCTCCAATGGGTCCCACCAGAACCACAGGCTCCAGTGGGTCCCACCAGAACCACAGGCTCCAATGGACCTGGGTCCCACCAGAACCACAGGCTCCAGTGGGTCCCACCAGAACCACAGGCTCCAATGGACCTGGTCCCACCAGAACCACAGGCTCCAGTGGGTCCCACCAGAACCACAGGCTCCAGTGGGTCCCACCAGAACCACAGGCTCCAGTGGGTCCCACCAGAACCACAGGCTCCAATGGGTCCCACCAGAACCACAGGCTCCAATGGGTCCCACCAGAACCACAGGCTCCAATGGGTCCCACCAGAACCACAGGCTCCAATGGGTCCCACCAGAACCACAGGCTCCAGTGGGTCCCACCAGAACCACAGGCTCCAGTGGGTCCCACCAGAACCACAGGCTCCAGTGGGTCCCACCAGAACCACAGGCTCCAATGGACCTGGGTCCCACCAGAACCACAGGCTCCAGTGGGTCCCACCAGAACCACAGGCTCCAATGGGTCCCACCAGAACCACAGGCTCCAGTGGGTCCCACCAGAACCACAGGCTCCAGTGGGTCCCACCAGAACCACAGGCTCCAGTGGGTCCCACCAGAACCACAGGCTCCAGTGGGTCCCACCAGAACCACAGGCTCCAGTGGGTCCCACCAGAACCACAGGCTCCAGTGGGTCCCACCAGAACCACAGGCTCCAGTGGGTCCCACCAGAACCACAGGCTCCAGTGGGTCCCACCAGAACCACAGGCTCCAGTGGGTCCCACCAGAACCACAGGCTCCAATGGGTCCCACCAGAACCACAGGCTCCAGTGGGTCCCACCAGAACCACAGGCTCCAATGGGTCCCACCAGAACCACAGGCTCCAGTGGGTCCCACCAGAACCACAGGCTCCAGTGGGTCCCACCAGAACCACAGGCTCCAGTGGGTCCCACCAGAACCACAGGCTCCAGTGGGTCCCACCAGAACCACAGGCTCCATGGACTGGGTCCCACCAGAACCACAGGCTCCAGTGGGTCCCACCAGAACCACAGGCTCCAGTGGGTCCCACCAGAACCACAGGCTCCAATGGGTCCCACCAGAACCACAGGCTCCAATGGGTCCCACCAGAACCACAGGCTCCAATGGACCTGGGTCCCACCAGAACCACAGGCTCCAGTGGGTCCCACCAGAACCACAGGCTCCAGTGGGTCCCACCAGAACCACAGGCTCCAATGGGTCCCACCAGAACCACAGGGTCCAGTGGGTCCCACCAGAACCACAGGCTCCAATGGGTCCCACCAGAACCACAGGGTCCAGTGGGTCCCACCAGAACCACAGGCTCCAATGGACCTGGGTCCCACCAGAACCACAGGCTCCAGTGGGTCCCACCAGAACCACAGGCTCCAATGGGTCCCACCAGAACCACAGGCTCCAATGGACCTGGGTCCCACCAGAACCACAGGCTCCAATGGGTCCCACCAGAACCACAGGCTCCAATGGACCTGGGTCCCACCAGAACCACAGGCTCCAGTGGGTCCCACCAGAACCACAGGCTCCAGTGGGTCCCACCAGAACCACAGGCTCCATGGGTCCCACCAGAACCACAGGCTCCAGTGGGTCCCACCAGAACCACAGGCTCCAGTGGGTCCCACCAGAACCACAGGCTCCAATGGGTCCCACCAGAACCACAGGCTCCAGTGGGTCCCACCAGAACCACAGGCTCCAATGGGTCCCAACCAGAACCACAGGCTCCAGTGGGTCCCACCAGAACCACAGGCTCCAGTGGGTCCCACCAGAACCACAGGCTCCAATGGGTCCCACCAGAACCACAGGCTCCAGTGGGTCCCACCAGAACCACAGGCTCCAATGGACCTGGGTCCCACCAGAACCACAGGCTCCAGTGGGTCCCACCAGAACCACAGGCTCCAGTGGGTCCCACCAGAACCACAGGCTCCAATGGGTCCCACCAGAACCACAGGCTCCAATGGGTCCCACCAGAACCACAGGCTCCAATGGACCTGGGTCCCACCAGAACCACAGGCTCCAGTGGGTCCCACCAGAACCACAGGCTCCAGTGGGTCCCACCAGAACCACAGGCTCCAATGGGTCCCACCAGAACCACAGGCTCCAGTGGGTCCCACCAGAACCACAGGCTCCAGTGGGTCCCACCAGAACCACAGGCTCCAATGGGTCCCACCAGAACCACAGGCTCCAATGGACCTGGGTCCCACCAGAACCACAGGCTCCAATGGGTCCCACCAGAACCACAGGGTCCAGTGGGTCCCACCAGAACCACAGGCTCCAATGGGTCCCACCAGAACCACAGGCTCCAGTGGGTCCCACCAGAACCACAGGGTCCAGTGGGTCCCACCAGAACCACAGGGTCCAGTGGGTCCCACCAGAACCACAGGCTCCAATGGACCTGGGTCCCACCAGAACCACAGGCTCCAATGGACCTGGGTCCCACCAGAACCACAGGCTCCAATGGGTCCCACCAGAACCACAGGCTCCAATGGACCTGGGTCCCACCAGAACCACAGGCTCCAATGGACCTGGGTCCCACCAGAACCACAGGCTCCAGTGGGTCCCACCAGAACCACAGGCTCCAGTGGGTCCCACCAGAACCACAGGCTCCAATGGACCTGGGTCCCACCAGAACCACAGGCTCCAATGGACCTGGGTCCCACCAGAACCACAGGCTCCAATGGGTCCCACCAGAACCACAGGCTCCAGTGGGTCCCACCAGAACCACAGGGTCCAGTGGGTCCCACCAGAACCACAGGGTCCAGTGGGTCCCACCAGAACCACAGGCTCCAATGGACCTGGGTCCCACCAGAACCACAGGCTCCAATGGACCTGGGTCCCACCAGAACCACAGGCTCCAATGGGTCCCACCAGAACCACAGGGTCCAGTGGGTCCCACTAAGCTCCGCTACACATTAACAGCTCAGCTCCTGTGTCTAAATCAATCAATCAAACTTTATTTGTAAATCACATTTCAGCAGCAAAGCGTTTCAAGGAGCTTCACACAATTTAAAATAAAAACAGAGACACAGAGTTTTAAAAAGATTAAAAGATAAAAAACATTATTAAATGTAAAAATAAAGATAAAAACATTCAGTTTATCCATAAGCATCTCTAACCAGGTGGGTTTTAATTTGAGACTTAAAGGCTCTCAGTGTTTCAGCTGTTTTACAGTTTTCTGGAAGTTTGTGGTGTATAGAAGCTGAAAGCTGCTTCTCCTGGTTTGGTTCTGGTTCTGGATGCAGAGCAGAACCAGAACCAGAACCTGAGGGTCCAGATGGTTGGTACAGCAACAACAGATCTTTAAGGTGTCGTGGTGCTAAACCGTTCAGTGATTCATAAACTAACAGTATTTAAAGTCTCTCCTCTGAGTGGAGGGACTTTAAAACTGGAGTTATGTCTCCATCTTCCTGGTTTTAGTCAGCATGGCGTCTTTCATCTCACTGACTCTGCAGAGCATTTCTGAGTCCATTAGTTTAGCATTTCTGCTGGATTTTCACTAAATATCAGCCACAACAATGGAACCAACAAGTTCATGTCATGTTTTCTGGACGACATCAAGGAGTTTGAGCCGCGATGCCTCCAACATTGTACAGCTAAATGCTAGCGACGATGAGGAACACAGCAGATCCTCAGCATTAATATAGACAAGATCACTGAGGCCTGATGTTCTTCAGGCTGGGCAAGTCGGACATTTATGGTTTAGAGGTGATTTCTGTTGGCTAATGTTGGAATGTGCCTAGGCCTGATACACGGTGGCTAACACGGTTAGCATGGCTAACACGGTTAGCGTAGCTAACACGATACACGGTGGCTAACACGGTTAGCATGGCTAACACGGTTAGCGTAGCTAACACGATACACGGTGGCTAACACGGTTACCGTGGCTAACACGGTGAGCGTAGCTAACACGGTTAGCGTGGCTAACACGATTAGCGTAGCTAACACGATTAGAGTGGCTAACACGGTGAGCGTAGCTAACACGGTTAGCGTGGCTAACACGCTTACAGTTCAGTAAAAAGCCTTTTCAGGTGAAATAAAATCTTTAATGTCTGTCAGATACGGTACATGTTGCATATTGATCCGTCCAGCTAACGTAAGGCTGTAACACACAGGATTCAAGGTGTAGAAGTTGTATCGGTGCTGCCATTATGCTGGTAAAAGGTTTTCATAGCGGATGTGTTTATTGTTGACTTTCTTTCACTAAACACAGAGAAAGCAAAGCAATAATACTGACACCAGCAGACGGTACTTTGTTCCTATTGGTCCGATCAGGATACCTGACATCACCTGACGGTGGAGAACCATTGTTTTAGAGTCCTGACCCAAAAACTGTCTGCTGGTCCACAATGTACGTTAGCATGAGTTACTACTGTAGCTTGTGTTTGTGAGCCGGTCACCATGTGGTAGCTGCTAACGGGCATTAGCCAATGAAACGCGGCCGCTGTGGTAAGGTCCATGACTGTGATTAGGCCCGACCTGAAGAGCAGAACCGGAGCGGCGGTTCAGAACCGGACCCACCTGGCGCGCGCGGCGGCACGCAGGGCGCGTCCAGGCGGCGCTGTGGCAGCGTCCAGCGGAGATCTGGTTGATGTTCTTGCCCTGCAGCGCCGTCACCATCGTGGGCTCTCTGACGTGGTTGGTGTGGCCCAGACCCAGCTGCGGGACCGGATCAACAG
The DNA here is from genome assembly GCA_033032245.1 of Poecilia picta. Lineage (NCBI taxonomy): Eukaryota > Metazoa > Chordata > Actinopteri > Cyprinodontiformes > Poeciliidae > Poecilia > Poecilia picta. The sequence continues at coordinate 35,369,230 of CM065355.1, read as the reverse complement.
AGCGGCTCAGGACCGGACCCGTGGGCCCGGCCGGGCCGGGTCGGGCCGGTCGGCTTACCTGTCCCTCCGAGTTGCTGCCCCAGGCGTAGACGTCTCCAGTGGAGGACAGAACCAACGTGTGCTCGGCGCCGACCGCCACGTCCTGGATGTGGACGCCAGACAGCGCCGGAACCTGCTGGGGCCGGTTGTGGTTCCGAGCTCGGCCTTCTGGGAGTCCGATCAGCCGGTCTTTAACAGAACATCTCAGTTACTGTTATTCATGACCAACAGAATCAGTCCTCCATGTTGTAGCATTAGCATCTCGGCTAATTTCAGGCCCTCTAGTCAACATGCTAGTGACATAACTTTAGCTAACCTTAGCATTCCAGCTCAGGTCTGGAGGTCAACATGCTGCTGACAGCATGTAGGCTAACAGTAGCATTTTAACTAATACATTCATGACTTGCAACAAAGACCTGCAGTTCTCATCGTTAGAAACACCAAGCAATTGTTATTGTTGTTATTATTCAGGAATCATTCCTCCATGTTGTAGCATTAGCATCTCGGCTAATTTTAGGCCCTTTAGTCAGCATGCTGGTGTCATAACTTTAGCTAACCTTAGCATTCCAGCCCAGGTCTGGAGGTCAACATGCTGCTGACAGCATGTAGGCTAACAGTAGCATTTTAGCTAATTATTTACACATTCATGACATGCAACAAAGACCAGCAGCTAGCTCTCTGCAGTGTGAAGCCGTTTAGGGTTTGATGCTCCAACGTCTGGTTGTAGCAGAGAAACTCTTCGTCAGGCTCCTCTGGGTTTGGGGTTTTGCTTCAACATGAGGACAGAACCGCTAATCTTAGGTCAGGAACGTCGAGGTAACCTTGGCCGAACGTGTAAACTTTGCCGTCTTTGGTTAAAGCCACGGAGAACTGCGTCCCACAGGCCACCTTCTGGATCCCCGTCCCACAGAGGACGTCCACCTTCTGCGGAGTCAGACACAGCGTCAGGTACGAGCCAAGCAGCTCAGCTCTTCCCTCTGCGGCCCAATCCTACCTGGGGAGAAGACTTGGCCGTCGAGTTCCCGAGTCCCAGCTTCCCGTAGTCTCCGTCGCCGAAGGCCCAAACCAGGCTTCCGTCCGCGGAGACGACCAGCGTGTGGTTCAGGCCGCAGGCCACCTGGGGAGAACCGGCAGCGTGAGCCGCCGCCGTCCTGCGTCCATCAGAACCCGGCCGCTTTGGATCGCTCACCTGTCCCACTTGGTAGCCCTCCAGAGCCGTCACCTTCTCCGGAAGCTTCTTGTTGGACGTGTTTCCCAGCCCCAGTCGGCCGTAGTCTCCGTTCCCGAAGGTGAACAGCTTCCCGTCGGCCGTCACCACGGCAGAGTGTTTGAATCCACAGGACATCTGCAGGGCAGAGAGCGTGAGGACCAGGAGCCGCAGAGCCGCGGGGTATAATAATATCGATATCACGATATATATCGACAATTTCTTTCCTAGAAAAAATCGATATTCATCTTAAGTATCGTAACGTCCAACTGTCACCTTGTTCACTCACTGCTTGCTTCACCAGGTCATCAGGCTTAGAGTGATTCCTTCAGATGTTCAGGTTAAAAAGGTATCAAACTATTCAGAGCAGGAACTTGGTTCACTTTATTTACTTTACTAATGCATGTCAGCTACAGTTTGGACTGTTTCAACTAAAAGAAACATGTTTTCTCTCCACTTCTTTGGTTCATTTTGTCCAGCTGTCCACTTTAAGTCTGTGTCCAACCACAACCACGTATTGTGTAGTTGGTGCTTTTAATCAGTTTTCAGTTAAATTCATTCAGTCCAACTTTATAACAGTCACAAAATGTCACCAAAATCACTCTGTCCCTCTAAAACCTTTCAGAAAATCACAAAAGTGTGTTATATCGTATCGTTGGCTGAATATCGTGTATCGTCTCGTGGGATAATTGCGTCACCGCAGCCCTTCCGTGGTGTAGAAGCTGCTGCAGCCGGACCCACCTGGACCACCTCCTCGCCCTGCAGCGCCTCGATCTGCCGCGGCCGCCGCTGGCGGTCGCTGTTGCCGTGGCCCAGCTTGCCGTAGTCGCCGTCGCCCCAGCTGAAGACCTCGCCGCTCTCCGTCAGCGCCATGGAGTGGCCGTCGCTGCCGCACGACGTCACCAGCTGGGTCACCACGAAGCCTGCAGGCGGAAAACCAGACCGCTGGTGTTCTGGGTGGTTCTGGGGGCCAAAGCGGTGGTTCCGGTGGCCCCCGGGGGCCGGCTCACCTTGCAGAGCGGAGATGATGGTGAGGACGTGCAGGTCGTCGGAGTTCCCCTGCCCCAGGCGGCCGTAGCTGCCCTCTCCACAGGCCAACACCGACCCGTTGGGCTGGATCACAAAGGTGCAGTTCTGACCACAGACCACCTGCAGAACCGGCACCGGATCAGGTTCAGGCTATGCTATGTGTATGCTACTGCTAACTACTGTTTTAGCATAGCATGTTGGTGTAGCACGTCAATGTTACCTACAGCTGAGTAGTGTCTTTAGCATAGCATGTTGGTGTAGCATGTCAATACTAGCTACAGCCGAGTAGCGTGTGTTCATATGCTACTGCTAACTACTGTTTTAACGTAGCATGTTGGTGTAGCATGTCAATACTAGCTACAGCCGAGTAGCGTGTGTCATATGCTACTGCTAACTACTGTTTTAACGTAGCATGTTGGTGTAGCATGTCAATGTCAGCTACAGCTAAGTAGCACCTTTAGCATATGCTACGCTAACTACTTTTTAGCGTAGCATGTTGGTTAGCACGTCAATGTTACCTACGCTGAGTAGTGTCTTTAGCATAGCATGTTGGTGTAGCATGTCAATATAGCTACAGCCGAGTAGCGTGTGTCATATGCTACTGCTAACTATGTTTTAGCATAGCTGTTGGTGTAGCACGTCATGTACTACAGCTGAGTAGTGTCTTTAGCATAGCATGTTGGTGTAGCATGTCAATACTAGCTACAGCCGAGTAGCGTGTGTGTCATATGCTACTGCTAACTACTGTTTTAACGTAGCATGTTGGTGTAGCATGTCAATACTAGCTACAGCGAGTAGGTGTGTGTCATATGCTACTGTAACTACTGTTTTAACGTAGCATGTTGGTGTAGCATGTCAAAGTTAGCTACAGCTGAGTAGCGTGTGTCATATGCTACTGCTAACTACGTTTTAACGTAGCATGTTGGTGTAGCATTTCAATGTTAGCTACAGCCGAGTAGCGTGTGTCATATGCTACTGCTAACTACTGTTTTAAGCTAGCATGTTGGTGTAGCATGTCAATGTTAGCTACAGCTGAGTAGTGTCTTTAGCATAGTATGTTGGTGTAGCATGTCAAATTAGCTACAGCCGAGTAGCGTGTGTGTCATATGCTACTGCTAACTACTGTTTTAACGTAGCATGTTGGTGTAGCATGTCAATGTTAGCTACAGCGAGTAGCGTGTGTGTCATATGCTAGTGTAACTACTGTTTTAAGTAGCATGTTGGTGTAGCATGTCAATGTTAGTACAGCTGAGTAGTGTCTTTAGCATAGTTGTTGGTGTAGCATGTCAATATTAGCTACAGCCGAGTAGCGTGTGTGTCATATGCTATGCTAACTACTGTTTTAACGTAGCATGTTGTGTTACATGTCAAGTTAGCTACAGCTGATAGTGTCTAGCATAGTATTGGTGTAGTATGTCATATTAGCACAGCAGTGAGTGTTCTATGACTGTAACTACTTTTTTAGCGTGCAGTTGTGTAGCATTCAAAAGCTACAGCGAGTAGCGTGTTGTGTCATATCAGTGCTAATATTCAGCTAGCTGCTGTTAAACACTGTGATGATGAACAAGTGATTCTGATATGTTGGCCAGTCAGCTAGCATGTGAGTTGCGGTTGGTCATCAACCTGTGGCTGGAGAGCGGGGCGGTCGGGACCAGGATGTTCCTGCCGGCCTCGGCCAGCTGGCCGTGCCGACCGGCTCCCCACAGGAAGACGTCGCACTTCCCCCCCAGGTGCCAGTCCTGCAGACAGACACACAGGTGAGGCGGGTCTGGACCTGAGGCGGGTTCAGTCTGGACCTGAGGCGGGTTGGACTGAGGCGGGTCTCAGTCTGGACCTGAGGCGGGTCTCAGTCTGGACCTGAGGCGGGTCTCAGTCTGGACCTGAGGCGGGTCTCAGTCTGGACCTGAGGCGGGTCTGGACCTGAGGCGGGTCTCAGTCTGGACCTGAGGCGGGTCTCAGTCTGGACCTGAGGCGGGTCTCAGTCTGGACCCGAGGCGGGTCTCAGTCTGGACCTGAGGCGGGTCTCAGTCTGGACCTGAGGCGGGTCTCAGTCTGGACCTGAGGCGGGTCTGGACCTACCTCCGGCCTGGATGTGGCCCAGGACATGATCTGCTCGTCCATCCCGGCCGTCCACTTCCCGTTGTCCTGGAAGCAGAGGGAGCGTCAGCGGGAGCCGCGGGTCGGACCGGCGCCGGCGCCGCCGGGCCTCACCATCACCAGAGCCAGGTCCTCCCTGGGCAGCGGCTCCAGGTCGGGAACGCAGAAGGAGTCCGGGAAGGCGGCGCCGCGGGCCAGGGCCTCGGCCGCCTTCACGGTGGTGGAGAAGCAGTCCAGCCAGGCCCAGTCGGCGGCGCTCCAGGCGGCGCCGGACTCCGGGCCGCAGCGGCGCAGGTGGGGCGGGGCGGGGGGGCGGCACAGCAGCCGGTCCAGGTGGAGGCCGACCGCCAGCGACGCCAGGCACTGCAGGTAGGGGCTGTGGACCAGCTGCTCGCCACAGACCACATGGGGCTGCAGGGGGCAGAGCGGGGAGGGAGTCAGGGAGCACCGGGGCGACCCGGGGCGGAACCGGGGCGGAACCGGGGCGACCCGGGGCGGACCGGGGCGACCCGGGGCGGACCGGGGCGGAACCGGGGCGACCCGGGGCGGACCGGGGCGGAACCGGGGCGACCCGGGGCGGAACCGGGGCGGAACCGGGGCGACCCGGGGCGGACCACGGCGGAACCGGGGCGGAACCGGGGCGACCCGGGGCGGAACCGGGGCGGAAACCGGGGTGGAACCGGGGCGACCCGGGGCGGACCGGGGCGGAACCGGGGCGGACCGGGGCGGAACCGGGGCGACCCCGGGCGGAACCGGGGCGGACCGGGGCGACAGGGGCGACCCAGGGCGGAACCGGGGCGGACCGGGGCGGAACCGGGGCGACCCGGGGCGGACCGGGGCGGAACCGGGGCGGAACCGTGGCGACAGGGGCGACCCGGGGCGGAACCGGGGCGACCTGGGGCGGACCGGGGCGGAACCGGGGCGGAACCGGGGCGGAACCGGGGCGACCGGGGCGACCCAGGGCGGAACCGGGGCGGACCGGGGCGGAACCGGGGCGACAGGGGCGACCCGGGGCGGAACCGGGGCGACCCGGGGCGGAACCGGGAGGGAAACCGGGGCGACCCGGGGCGGAACCGGGGCGACAGGGGCGGACCGGGGCGGAACCGGGGCGACAGGGGCGGAACCGGGGCGACAGGGGCGACCCGGGCGGAACCGGGGCGACCCGGGGCGACAGGGGCGGAACCGGGACGACCCGGGGCGACCCGGGGCGGAACCGGGGCGGAACCGGGGCGGAACCGGGGCGGACCGGGGCGGACCGGGGCGGAACCGGGGCGACAGGGGCGACCCAGGGCGGAACCGGGGCGACCCGGTGCGGAACCGGGGCGACAGGGGCGACCCGGGGCGGAACCGGGGCGACCCGGGGCGGAACCGGGGCGGAACCGGGGCGACCCGGGGCGGAACCGGGGCGGAACCGGGGCGGAACCGGGGCGACCCGGGGCGGAACCGGGGCGGAACCGGGGCGGACCGGGGCGGACCGGGGCGGAACCGGGGCGACAGGGGCGACCCAGGGCGGAAACCGGGGCGACCCGGTGCGGAACCGGGGCGACAGGGGCGACCCGGGGCGGAACCGGGGCGACCCGGGGCGACAGGGGCGGAACCGGGACGACCCGGGGCGACCCGGGGCGGAACCGGGGCGGAACCGGGGCGACCCGGGGCGGGACCGGGGCGGACCGGGCGGAACCGGGGGCGGAACCGGGGCGACCGGGGGGACCGGGGCGGAACCGGGCGACCGGGGGACCGGCGGACCGGGGCGGAACCGGGGCGACCCGGGGCGGACCGGGGCGGAACCGGGGCGACCGGGGGGCGGACCGGGGCGAACCCGGGCGCGGAACCGGGGACGGGCGAACCGGGGCGGAACCGGGGCGACCGGGGCGACCCGGGGCGGGACCGGGGCGGAACCGGGGGGACGGGGCGGAACCGGGGCGAACCGGGCGACCCGGGGCGGAACCGGGCGAACCGGGGACGGGCGGACCGGGGGGCGGGACCGGGGCGACCGGGGCGGACCGGGGCGGAACCGGGGGACCGGGCGGAACCGGGGCGGACCGGGGGAACCGGGGCGACGGGCGACCCGGGCGGACCGGGGCGGACCGGGGCGACCGGGCGACCGGGGACCGGGGACCCGGGGCGGAACCGGGCGACGGGGCGACCCGGGCGGACCGGGCGACGGGCGACCGGGGCGACCCGGGGCGGAACCGGGCGGAACCGGGGCGAACCGGGGCGGACCGGGCGGACCGGGGCGACCCGGGGCGGACCGGGGCGAACCGGGGCGACCCGGGCGGAACCGGGCGAAGGGCGACGGACCGGGCGGACCGGGGCGGACCGGGCGGAACCGGGCGACCGGGCGGCGGGGCGGACCGGGGCGACCGGGGCGGACCGGGGCGGAACCGGGGCGACCCGGGGCGGACCGGGGCGGAACCGGGGACCCGGGGCGGACCGGGCGGACCGGGGCGACCGGGGACCGGCGGAGGCGGACCGGGCGGAACCGGGGCGGGACAGGGGACGGGGAACCGGGGACCGGGACCGGGGGGAACCGGGGGGAACCGGGCGGAACGGGGAACTCGAGCGGAACGGACGGCGTGGTAGCCCGTGCGAACAGGCGACCCGGGCGGCGGGCCGGTGGCAGGGAACGAACCGTGTGCGACCAGGGCCAACGGGGGCGCCCCGGGGACCGGGGCGGAAACACGACCGGCGAACCGCGCGAATCCTGGGTATCCCGGCGACCGGGACCCGGACCGGTCGACCGGGCGGGCACCGGCACCTGGTCGACCGGTTGACGAGCTGCAATCCGGCGTACCGCGGCGGACGGCGGCACGACTGGCACAGCGGGCACCGAGGAACCAGGGCGCAGGGGGATCGGCGGAAACCGGGCGGTTTCCCAACGGGTAGAGGGTGGGAACGTGACAGGGACGGCGTCGTGCGGACCCGGCGGCCCCGCGCCCGGGCGGACACGGGGCCACGGGGCGCCCGCGGCTCAGCGGGCGCGGAAGGCCCGCGGGCCGGCGGGGGACCGGTGGCGGAGGCGACCGGCGGCGAACCGGCGACCACGAGGGCGAACCGGCACCAGGGTGGCGCGGGACGCGGGCGCCGGGGCGGGGGGCGGAGCGGGGCGACCCGGACGGACCGGACATTCCGGGAGCGCCACCCAGGGGACCGGCGTGTCGGAACCGGCCGCACGACGGCTGCAGCGGACCGGTCGGACGCGACCGGGACCGACTCGGCAAATATATCAGACAGATAAACCCGACGAAATCCACGACTCCGATCCAGAACCCAACGGCATCTGGGACATGTAGGCAGAGGAAACCTTTAGCTAAGCTACGCTTAGCTCACTTCCCTCGGTTGCCGTAGCAGCGCCTCGTCAACACAAGCAACCCTGCAGCAGATTAAAGCGTGTCAGTTATAAACTTTCTTGCTACCCATGTCGGAGCAGTTTGGATGGTTTGGCTCTGGAGACACAGATCTGTCCTCAGATCAGCTGTTATACGTCACATGATCTCAGGTTGAACTAACTTTAATAAAGTCACTTACTGAGATCTGACCTCCAGATCAGCATTTTAATAAAGTGACTGTGGCTTTAAGGTTTCGCCTCATAACTGCTTAAAAACAAACAACAACGGTGCGAGTTGTTGGCCTCCAGTTTGGCAGGATGAAAACAAACAACAATTGTCTAACCCAGAGGTTCCCAAGCTGGGGGGCGCGTCCCCCCTAGGGGACGCGGGAAGCCGCCTGGATGAAAAAAAACACAACAAAACAGAACCTGAACGCTGAATGTTCTGGGTTTTTACCTCAGAATGACCGACTCTCTGTTATTCCTGTCAGTCTAGTACAGTAGAGCTTCACTCCCCACATCTGTGTCTCTGTCACTTTATCAGCAGTTAAACTGTCTAATCCGTCGTTACCATGGTAACCTGTTTTTCCGAGCCGCCTCTAAACGCATCATGACGCTACATGCTGGGTTTCCACCTGAAGGAGACCTGATGCTGCTGCAGGTGTTAGAATCATGGCAGCAAAACACAAAGAACTTTCCGCAGTTTTTCCCCCAAACTGAGCGACTGATGAGTGAAGCTGCAGGTAAAGCAGCTAACAGACGACTAGCTGACGGTGTCGCTGTCTCCGTCCCGCCCCCCCCCCCCCCCCCCCCCCCCCCCCCCCCCGGCGGCCCCACCTTCTCGTAGGCGTGCTGCTCCTGCAGCATCAGCGGCAGCCGCTCCAGGAAGGCCCGCATGCAGGGCGCGGCGTTGAGGCCGACGACGCCTTGGCGCTTCAGCGCCGAGCGGCAGGTCGCCAGCACCTGGCTGGACGCCACGAAGTCCCTGGAGCAGCTCAGCACCAGGACGTCCTGGAGACGCAGGGGACAGGCGGGCGCTCAGGGGGCCGCGGGGGGGCGGGGGGGGGGGTTACGGCAGAAACGGCACGACCCCTGACCTTCGACCTGTTGGAGCAGACGGCCACGCCCACGTCTGGGATCCAGACGATGTTCTGGATGGCTCCGGATCCGGCCACGACGGTCTGCAGGACGGACCCGTCCTGTGGGGACAGGAGGACGGTGAGGAGGGGGGGAGGAGGACGTCCCGCCGGTCCAGATGTCCCCCGTCTCACCCGCAGGGACCAGACGTTCATGAGGCCGCCGCCGCCGCCGGACGCCAGCGCCAGGCCGTCGGGGCTGAAGGCCAGCGTCCGCACCGGCGTCAGGTGTCCCCTCAGCTGCAGGACGCAGGCGGCGCCGTCCGCCTGCAACACAACCGCTTGGCTTCTAGCAACATCTCGGAAAACCGTTTTACAGAATCCAGATACTGAGTTTAAAACAAGATTCGACGTTTTGTCGTGTTTCTACCACTGGAGGCCTGCAGGTATTTGGACTCCACCGGTTTAAACTGTTCAATCGCTGCAGGTTTTCATGGAGATTCACACAAAATCAGCAGCTTTTCTTTTGTATGGAAGCCCAACTCTGCCATGAAAAGAAAAGCTAAACTGGAAGTCATTATTTCGACTTTCAAAATCATAATTATGATTTTGAAAGTCGAAATTATGACTTCCTGTTTAGCTTTTCTATTTTTTTCTTGGCGGAAATGGGCTTCCATACTTTTGTGCTAAAACACAAATGAATTTATTTTTAATATTTTCAGCTAAAATGGTGAAAAACTAAGATAGTTCCACCTGCAGGTGGCAGCATTTCTCACTTCTTCTCCCCTGGAATCTAAAAGTTTATTTATCGTCTCAAATATCCCAACATAATTTTTCTACAGGAGCATAAAAGAGAAAATTGCTGAGAACAATCGATAAATCCAGGTTCATGCCAGACATTTTCTTCTTCTTCTCTTGTGTCTGAGCCAAAGTAAAGTTTGGTGGAAGGAGAACTCTTTGGGTCGGTTCGGTTCTGGTCGGGTCCGGAGCTGCGTCTCGCCTTACCGGCGGTTTGGGTTTGGCGTCGTCGTCCCACGGCGCCTCTGAGGATTCTGGGAAGTGGCGGACGTCCTGAGGGACGGTCCAGACCGACACCAGGCCGTTCTGGCAGCACCTGGAAGGAGACGAGCCGCTCAGGAGGAGAACCAGAACCGCGGGTTCGGGTCGGCCCGGCTGAGACCTACACGGCGAGCATGCTGAGCGGTCGGGGTCCGCGGCCCGGCAGGCCGCACCAGGCCGCGCCGTTCACCGGGGAGGCGTGGCGCAGGCTCTGCAGGCAGCGCCAGCCGGATCCGGGACCCGGGTCCCGGTTCCGGTCCGGCCCGGCCCACAGCTTCACCGTCTCCTCCTTGGCGCAGGTCAGCAGGATCTGGCCGTTCGGGCTCCACCTCATGCTGCTGATGGCCTCCTGGGGGGACAGACGACCATGAGCGCCGGCTGGAGGAGCCGGTCGGTCCGGTCCGGTCCGGTCCGGTCCAGCGCTCGTCCAGTCGGTCCGGTCCCAGTCGGTCCGTCCGGTCCCAGTCACGTCCTCCATTCGAGGTCCGGTCGGCCGTTCGGTCCCCTGTGCGTGGCCTCCGGGGTCGCGTCCATCGGCCCGGTCGAGGCGGTCCAGTCCGGTCCAGTCGGTCGGTCCAGCCGGTCCAGTCGGTCAGTCCGGTCCAGTCGGTCCGGTCCAGTCGGTCCGTTGGTCCAGTCGGTCCGTCCGGTCGTCGGTCCGGTCGGTCCGGTTCGGTCCTGGTCGGCATTCGGTCCGTCGGTCCAGTCGGTCCAGTCGGTCCAGTCGGTCCGGTCCAGCCGGTCCAGTCGGTCCAGTCGGTCCAGTCGGTCCGGTCCAGTCGGTCCGGTCCAGTCGGTCCGGCCCGGTCGGTCCGGTCGGTCCGTCGGTCCGGTCCAGTCGGTCCAGTCGGTCCGTCGGTCCTGCCCGGTCGGTGCGGCCCGGTCGGCCCGGTTACCTGATGCGCGTCCATCACCACCACGGCTCCTCTGTCCAGAGGCTCCTTGGACCCGACCAGCAGCTTCCCGTCGGCGTAGCCCACAGTCGGTCCGGTCTGGTCCGGTCCGGTCCTGTCGGTCCGGTCCAGTCGGTCCAGTCTGGTCCGGTCGGTCCTGCCCGGTCGGTGCGGCCCGGTCGGCCCGGTTACCTGATGCGCGTCCATCACCACCACGGCTCCTCTGTCCAGAGGCTCCTTGGACCCGACCAGCAGCTTCCCGTCGGCGTAGCCCACGGCGAACGGCTGGTCCTCGCTGTGCCAGGCGATGTGCATCACGGCCACTGGGGGGCGACACTCACGTGTTCACGCTGCAGGAACCGGCGTTCGGGTCGGGCCTGAAACCCGACCCTGTCTGCACCTCTGCTAAAAGCTCCCAGCAGCCCCAGCAGATCACTCCTACTGAGCATGCTCAGTGGGAGTCAAGATGGAGGCCAGAGGTGGAGCAGCTGGACTTGAAAGTTGTTTGGTTGTCGAGAATCAGCGGCAGATTCACATGGGAAAAATCGGATTATCGGAGAGGAGAAGTTGGAAGTTTGCTCCCAATTTCAGCCGTTTCCATTTTGCAGACTAGCGTAGCGTAGCGTAGCGTAGCTGGTGGTTTACGTGGCGCCGTGATTTATTGATAGCGTAGCGTAGCACAGTGTTTTTCAACCACTGTTCTACTGTGCTGTGAGTGGTCGTCAGGTCTGCCATGGAAATTATTCACCTACGGTACCGTATTTTCCAGACTATTAGCAGCTACTTTTGTCCTAAGCTTTGAGCCATGCGGATTGTAGCCCGGTGTAGCTCTTCTGTGGATATTTCGTGATTTTACATAATTTTATAGCGTTAACACCGGAGCTGTAAGTGGTTCGGTATGAAACGGGGGGATAGATCAACACAGCGCTTTTACATTTCAACAATCAGAATGCAGAAATTGTTTCTGTTGTTTTAAAAGGTTTATGTCAGTCTGCCTTTTCCCCATCGATACGCTTCCCGACCGCTGCACAGTATAGTGGGTAAAAAAAAGACAAAAAAAACAAGGCGCACATTGTGCAAAACTCAGGAGAAGCGGGACATATAACGGAGCGACGAACTAGATGTGAATTATGGCATAAAAACAGAGAATCCGACGCTGAACAGTGAAAAATCAACACACGATGTGAAACATGACGATTAGGCGGCACAGCAGGTGATGAGTGAAGATTATTGATGGTCAATAAACGATGAAATTAATGTAGCAACAGGACAGAAACTAAAGTGGACATAGCAATAAACCAGGAGAGGATAAAACTAATCAAATTAAACTAAATGGAAATGAAGAACAAAATGCAAGAATAAACTAAGAAACTAAAGTAAATACAGAGGAATAAACTGGTATGGCAAGACCTTTCAAGCAATAATTAATACAGAGACTGTATGGCAAGAATAAACAGACACTATTAACAAACCCATTAACAATATTAATTTACCTTTTATCTGGAGATAAAAGGTAAAATATGATACAGACCCATATGATACGGTCCATATCATATGGGTCCATATCATATGGGTCCGTATCATATGGGTCCATATCATATGGGTCCGTATCATATGGGTCCATATCATATGGGTCCGTATCATATGGGTCCGTATCATATGGGTCCGTATCATATGGGTCCGTATCATATGGGTCCGTATCATATGGGTCCGTATCATATGGGTCCGTATCATATGGGTCCGTATCATATGGGTCCATATCATATGGGTCCGTATCATATGGGTCCGTATCATATGGGTCCATATCATATGGGTCCGTATCATATGGGTCCGTATCATATGGGTCCGTATCATATGGGTCCATATCATATGGGTCCGTATCATATGGGTCCGTATCATATGGGTCCATATCATATGGGTCCGTATCATATGGGTCCGTATCATATGGGTCCATATCATATGGGTCCGTATCATATGGGTCCCACAACATGTCTGTGTGAAGCTGCTTGTCCAGCCTGGCTACTATAAAAACTAAAACCAGAGAGTTTTTCTCTCCGTCTTTCTTCAATTTCTGCCAGGAAATCAGCTGTTTTCATCCAAACATGCTCAGGTTTCATACTAGGTGGGTAAAATAAACAGATATTGACATTTTGTACATGTAACTCTTCATATTGTAACAGTGAATATGAAGTGAAATGTTTCCTAAATATTATTGCTTCTTTCAGAATAAGAATTATTTTCTGTATTCTGGCTATAAGATGCTTGTGGATTAGTTTGTAAAACACTTTGAAGTTTTCTACAACTTATTAAATTTAACACCGCAGTGTTTCACAGTTCAGGTGTATTTTTGAAGTGGACATGTTAAGTGCAATTTGAAATAAATGTAAAATACGTTAAAATTAATTTTTGTGTTTATTTGATTCCTATTCAAGAGGCTTTGATAAGAAAGACTTTATATGTAATACAGGCGGCTACAGAGTGTCTGTTTACATTTGTGGTTGGTGGTGCCTCGGGATTTTTTCAGTTAAAACAATGTAGCTTGGCTCAAAAAAGGTTTAAAAACACTGGTGTAGCAGGAGGTTTACGTGGCGGCGTGATTTATTGATGGTGTAGCAGGAGGTTTACGTGGCGCCGTGATTTATTGATGGTGTAGCAGGAGGTTTACGTGGCGCCGTGATTTATTGATGGTGTAGCAGGAGGTTTACGTGGCGGCGTGATTTATTGATGGTGTAGCAGGAGGTTTACGTGGCGCCGTGATTTATTGATGGCGTAGCAGGAGGTTTACGTGGCGGCGTGATTTATTGATGGCGTAGCAGGAGGTTTACGTGACAGCGTGATTTATTGATGGCGTAGCAGGAGGTTTACGTGGCGGCGTGATTTATTGATGGTGTAGCAGGAGGTTTACGTGGCGGCGTGATTTATTGATGGTGTAGCAGGAGTTTACGTGGCGGCGTGATTTATTGATGGTGTAGCAGGAGGTTTACGTGGCGGCGTGATTTATTGATGGTGTAGCAGGAGGTTTACGTAGCGCCGTGATTTATTCACAAACATCAGTTCAAAAGGCCATTAAAAAGGAAAACAAAGAATATTACTTCTATAATTTCAGTATGTTCTCGTTAATTATGCATGCTCCCCATTAATTTCAGTGTTTGAAACTGTCCTCCTGAAACCTGCTCCGTCGTTCAGACCGTCCCGGAGGCGCCCGGTTCGGTCGCACCGTTCCTACCGTCTTTCCTGTAGCAGTGCTCCAGCTCGCCGCGGCGCATGTCGCTGGCATCCAGAACCTCGATGAGGCCCAGCGACCCGTCCATCCGGCCCACCAGCAGCAGGTCCTTGGGCTCGCTGCACCACAGAGACGCCGCCTCCTCCTCGGGCCACGCCAGCGCCGACACCCAGTGGGGCTGCACGTCCAGCAGGCCTCTACCGCCTGCAGGGGGGGGACCAGCCGGGTCTGAACCTGCGTCTGCATCGGAGGGGAACTGCAGCAGGAAGCGGCAGCTTTTACCGTTTACTTGCCAGATGTTGACCATTTTCTCCATGGCTGACGCCAGATATTTCCCAGTCACACTCCAGGCCAGAGGAGACAGGCAAGGGTCGCTGGGAGAGCCCAGAGCGGACATGCCGTCCTCCGAGGAGCCATCGCTGGAGGACAGACAGAGACACGTTTCACCTTTTCTAAAATACATCTGCAGATTTCTGCACCGGATTCCACACTGCAAAAACACCAAATCTGTTTTCCTCTCATTTCCAGTGCAAATATCTCAGCACACATGAAATAAGACCAAACTGTAATGTCTCAGAAAGTTATAGTCAATAGCTTAGTGCTTTAACGCTTTAGCATTAGCTTCTGCTAGGTGTTGGTGTAACGTTTTAGCATTAGCGTAATTAATGTTTAGCACTCTACGATAAGTGAAGCTAACTAGTTAGCAATGTCTGGCTCTAAACCTTGAACGCTATGCTAACGCTATGCTAACGCTATGCTAACCATGAACCCTGTGGTTCCACTAGCTGCTCCGCTACGTTTATCCCCAGGAGGTGACAGGAACTCACTCCTTGTTGAACGCTTTGCTAACGCTTTGCTAACACTATGCTAACGCTATGCTAACCACTAGCTGCTCCGCTACGTTTATCCCCAGGAGGTGACAGGAACTCACTCCTTGTTGAACGCTTTGCTAACGCTTTGCTAACACTATGCTAACGCTATGCTAACCACTAGCTGCTCCGCTACGTTTATCCGCAGGAGGTGACAGGAACTCACTCCTTGTTGAAGACGCAGGTCTGCTGCAGCGAGTACTGGCTCTTCGTCACGTTCCACACCCGCACCGTCCCGTCGCTGCCGCTGGTGGCCAGCAGGCCTTTCTTACTGCACCAGCCGCAGGTGATGACCTGAGGGAAGACGAGAGGTCAGGCGGCGGCCCGGAGCCGCCCGCCGCCCCGGGAGGAGGAGGAGCCACCCACCCTGCTCTGGTGCGCCTCCAGCTTGACGAAGGAGCACTTGCGCAGATCCCCCGCCATGTCGGCGAAGGTCTGCGGCCGGCTCTGGCCGTTGTCGCGGTCGTGTGCGGCCAGCGTGCGGACCAGCTGCTGCGCGGCCCACTGGCGGTGCTGGGAGGACAGCCTGGAGGACAGGCAGCAGGCCGCCAGAGCGTTGGCCAGATCCAGGGGGCCTGCAGCGGAGGGGGCGGTTAGACCTGCTCCACACGGAGCACAAGAACGCCGGGTGAGTCGGGCAGGAGGCGCCACGGAGGCGGGTCTGTCAGAACCGGAGGGACCACAAACCTCTCTTCTCCGGGTCGGCCTTGTCGTAGGCGGGCCGCAGCCGGGCGCCCTTATCCGCCAGCAGCGCCACCAGCGCCTGCGTCACCACGAAGTTCGGGGAGGTGATGAGCTTGTTCTCCTCGGCCGCGCCGCGCAGGAAGCTGGGCAGGAACTTCCTCTGGATGGGGTCGTCCACCGTGGTCAGGTTCATGCCGATGGCCGCCGAGATCAGGTTCTGGAGCACAGACACGGAACCGGCTGAGCCCGAATCGGGCGAAGGTGCAACTGCCACTGGCTCAGTTCTGTCCTAACGCTACCGGGCGACTGATTGTTCATCTAAAGATTACGTCAATAATCGACTCATCTGGTTTCAGCTCAGATTAAAGGAATAATCTGCTTGCTAACATGTCGCTGACTCACAAACCTCCAGAGACCCTCATTGACCTCTGACCTCCTGCGGCCGGCCGGTACCTGGGTGCAGAGCTGCACCAGCAGCTTGGCGGCGTTGGGGCTGTTGGAGGCCAGGCAGCCCACCGCGGTGCTCAGGTAGGCCAGGCAGGAAATGGGCTTGCTGGCCTTGGCGGCGCCGCGGGTCCGCTCCGAGGGGCCCGGCCCGGCCGCGGCGCCGGCGGAGAGGCCGGCCCGGCCCGCCGCCGCCAGGCACATGAGGCGGACCAGCGTCCTGATGTCGGTCAGGCCCAGAGACTCCAGGCCGGCCGCCAGGCTGCAGCTGGAGCCGCTGGAAGACAGGAGGACAGAGGCTGAGCTTCAGAACCCGACCTGCGACGCCCCCTGCTGACCCCCGGCGCCCCCGGCTGGCCCCCGGCGCCCCCTGCTGGCTCCGGCGCCCCCCTGCTGGCTCCGGCGCCCCCCTGCTGGCTCCGGCGCCCCCGGCTGGCCCCCGGCGCCCCCTGCTGGCTCCGGCGCCCCCCTGCTGGCTCCGGCGCCCCCCTGCTGGCTCCGGCGCCCCCTGCTGGTCCCCGGCGCCCCCGGCTGGCCCCCGGCGCCCCCTGCTGGCTCCGGCGCCCCCGGCTGGCCCCCGCTCACCTGACGGACAGCAGCGACAGCGCCCTCATCACCATGGTGCGGGCCAGCAGCACCTGCGCCGCGGCCGTCACCCGCCGCAGCGCCATGACCCGGTCGTGGGGGTTCTGCAGCGCGGCGGCCTGTTCGCCCAGCGTCATGCGGCCCGACGAGCTTTTATCCACCGACGTCTGGCAACCTGCAGACAGAACCTGGCTGAGCACGGCGAGACATCGGACCATCGGACCGACGAGACATCAGACCAAAGAGACATCGAAACATCGGACCAAAGAGACATCGAAACATCGGACCGGTGAAACATCGGACTGACGAGACATCTGACCATCGGACCGACGAAACATCGGACTGACGAGACATCGGACCATCGGACTGACAAGACATCAGACCAAAGAGACATCGAAACATCGGACCAAAGAGACATCGAAACATCGGACCGGTGAAACATCGGACCAAAGAGACATCGGACCATCAGACCGACGAAACATCGGACTGAGGAGAAATCGGACCATCGGACTGACGAGACATCGGACTGACGAGACATCGGACCATCGGATTGACGAGACATCGGACCATCGGATTGACGAGACATCGGACCAAAGAGACATTGAAACATCGGACCAAAGAGACATCGAAACATCGGACCGGTGAAACATCGGACTGACGAGACATCTGACCATCGGACCGACGAAACATCGGACTGACGAGACATCGGACCATCGGACTGACAAGACATCAGACCAAAGAGACATCGAAACATCGGACCAAAGAGACATCGAAACATCGGACCGGTGAAACATCGGACCAAAGAGACATCGGACCATCAGACCGACGAAACATCGGACTGAGGAGAAATCGGACCATCGGACTGACGAGACATCGGACTGACGAGACATCGGACCATCGGACTGACGAGACATCGGATCATCGGACTGACGAGACATCAGACCAAAGAGACATCGAAACATCGGACCAAAGAGACATCGAAACATCGGACCGGTGAAACATCGGACCAAAGAGACATCGGACCATCAGACCGACGAAACATCGGACTGAGGAGAAATCGGACCATCGGACTGACGAGACATCGGACCGACGAAACATCGGACTGAGGAGAAATCGGACCATCGGACTGACGAGACATCGGACTGACGAGACATCGGACCATCGGACTGACGAGACATCGGACCATCGGACTGACGAGACATCAGACCAAAGAGACATCGAAACATCGGACCAAAGAGACATCGAAACATCAGACCGGTGAAACATCGGACCAAAGAGACATCGGACCATCAGACCGACGAAACATCGGACTGAGGAGAAATCGGACCATCGGACTGACGAGACATCGGACCGACGAAACATCGGACTGAGGAGAAATCGGACCATCGGACCGACGAAACATCGAACTGAGGAGAAATCGGACCATCGGACTGACGAGACATCGGACCATCGGACCGACGAAACATCGGACTGAGGAGACATCGGACCATCGGACCATCGGGACATCGGACCGACAAGACATCAGACCATCGGACTGACGAGACATCAGACCATCGGACTGACGAGACATCGTAACATCGGACCAGTGAAACATCGGACCGACGAGACATCGGACCGACGAGACATCGAAACATCGGACCGACGAGACATCGGACCGAAGAGACATCGAAACATCGGACCGGTGAAACATCGGACCGACAAGACATCGGACCGAAGAGACATCGAAACATTGGGCCGGCGAGACATTGGACCACGGGAACATCGGACCGCTGAAACATCGGACCAAAGAGACATCGAAACATTGGACCGGCAAAACATCGGACCGATGAAACATCAGAACGGCGAGACATTGGACCACAGGAACATCGGACCAGCGAGACATCGGAATGATGAAACATCGGACCAGCGAAACATCGGACCGGTGAGACGTCGAAACATTGGACCGGCAAAACATCAGACCGGCGAAACATCAGACCGGCGAGACATTGGACCACAGGAACATCGGACCAGTGAGACAAATATCAGACCGGCGAAACAAACAATGGACCGGCAAAACATCGGACTGGTGAAACATCGGACCACAGGAACATCGAACCAGCGAAATATCGGACTGGCGAGACAAACATCGGACCACAGGAACCAGCTGAGACTGAACCCGTTCGGGTCGCCGCCGTTACCGATCTGAAGCAGCGTCTCCTCCATGCTGTTGGTGGCCGTCACCATGGCGACCGAGGCCCCCAGCGGGTCGCTGTCGGGGAACTGGACGGGTTCTGGGACGACGCGGCGCTCGCTCAGGCCCAGCGGGCCGGACAGCAGCTCAAACTCCTCCTCCCCCGTCAGCTTCTCGTCTTCGTCCACGTCCAGCATGTCCCAGTCCTCTGCAGCGGGACAGAACCGGAACCGGGTCAGACCGCCGCCGGACTCCCCAGGCGGGACGCATCGCCGAGGCTCACCTTCGTAGACGCTGTCCTGCTTCCCCAGCAGGTCCGGCGCCAGGCCTTTGTACCTGAACGCAGAGACAACCGGGTCAGAACAGAACCAGGAATCAAACCTCTGCTGAGGCTGGAATCAGATCAACTACAGGTGAGGAAAGGGCCCAGGTAAGGACAAGGACAGGTCATCCCACAGGCCCCGCCCACAGGTCCGCCCACAGGTCCTCCTATAGGCCCTCCCACAGGCCCCGCCCACAGGTCATCCCACAGGCCCCGCCCACAGGTCATCCCACAGGCCCCGCCCACAGGTCATACCACGGGCCCCGCCCACAGGTCCGCCCACGGGCCCCTCCCACATGTCATCCCACAGGCCCCGCCCACTGGTCATCCTACAGGCCCCGCCCACAGGTCATCCCACAGGCCCCGCCACAGGTCCTCCTATAGGCCCTCCCACAGGCCCCGCCCACAGGCCCCGCCACAGGTCCTCCTATAGGCCCTCCCACAGGCCCCACCCACGGGCCCCGCCCACAGGTCATCCCACAGGCCCCGCCCACTGGTCATCCTACAGGCCCCGCCCAAAGGTCATCCCACAGGCCCCGCCACAGGTCCTCCTATAGGCCCTCCCACAGGCCCCGCCCACGGGCCCCGCCCACAGGTCCGCCCACAGGCCCCGCCACAGGTCCTCCTATAGGCCCTCCCACAGGCCCCACCCACGGGCCCCGCCCACAGGTCATCCCACGGGCCCCTCCCACATGTCCTCCCACAGGCCCGCGCCCACAGGTCATCCCACAGGCCCCGCCCACAGGTCATCCCACAGGCCCCGCCCCAGGTCATCCCACAGGCCCCGCCCACAGGTCATCCCACAGGCCCCGCCCACAGGTCATCCCACGGGCCCCTCCCACACTGTCCTCCCACAGGCCCCGCCCACAGGTCATCCCACAGGCCCCGCCCACAGGTCATCCCACAGGCCCCGCCCACAGGTCATCCCACAGGCCCCGCCCACTGGTCATCCTACAGGCCCCGCCCAAAGGTCATCCCACAGGCCCCGCCACAGGTCCTCCTATAGGCCCTCCCACAGGCCCCACCCACGGGCCCCGCCCACAGGTCATCCCACGGGCCCCTCCCACATGTCCTCCCACAGGCCCCGCCCACAGGTCATCCCACAGGCCCCGCCCACAGGTCATCCCACAGGCCCCGCCCACAGGTCATCCCACAGGCCCCGCCCACTGGTCATCCCACAGGCCCCTCCCACATGTCCTCCCACAGGCCCCGCCCACAGGTCATCCCACAGGCCCCGCCCACAGGTCATCCCAAAGGCCCCGCCCACAGGTCATCCCACTGGTCATCCTAAAGGCCCCGCCCACAGGTCATCCTACAGGCCCCCCACAGGTCCTCCTACAGGCCCCGCCCACACGTCCTCCTACAGGCCCCGCCCACAGGTCATCCTACAGGCCCCGCCCACAGGTCATCCCACAGGTCATCCTACAGGCCCCGACCACACGTCCTCCTACAGGCCCCGCCCACAGGTCATCCTACAGGCCCCGCCCACAGGTCATCCCACAGGTCATCCTACAGGCCCCGACCACACGTCCTCCTACAGGCCCCGCCCACAGGTCATCCCACAGGCCCCGCCCACT